>OMLB01038207.1:3713-32400 GCA_900302555.1 Myripristis jacobus | reverse complement strand
ATGTGGTACAAATAAGCATACATCATCACTGTGTGTGTGTGTGTGTAGGTGTGTGTGTGTGTGTGTGTGTGTGTGTGTGTGTGTGTGTGTGTGTGTGTGTGTGTGTGTGTGTGTGTGTGCGCGGGATTAACTGAGCATGTTTTGCTACTGAGTGGGTGTATGTTCTCCTGCTGTGATGAAACGCCGTGGGGAATCCATTTATTTTGAAGTCTGCTTATTAGACTGCTCTGTGGAGAGACAGGAGAGCTGACAGAGAGAGGGAGAGAGGGAGAGGGAGAGGGAGAGAGAGAGAGAGAGAGAGAGAGGACACATCAGGGTTGTCTAAACGGCTCCAATGTCAATGGCAGAGTTTTTTCTTTCTTAATCGCTGACATGCTTTTATCCTCGGTGCCTGCCAGCTCCCAGCAGAGCGGGCCAGCCGAGCCCGTTAGCGCAGTAATCAGAGCCATTGATCCGCCGTGTCAGTGTTTGTTTACGTGTCTCACCGGGAAAAAACCCTCTGATCTGATCTGACCTGATGTGATCAATCCCATCTGATCTGATCCCATCTGATCTGGCCTTAATGGCCTGCTTTCATACTGTCATACTGACCCCATTACTGAGTTACCAGCCTGACATTTCCCTGATAGACTCCCATGTTAACATCATTCATACAGGCTTTAATTACTACACCGACAATGTTATCTGGATAATAAGAATTATTTTGAATTTAAAAAACTGTTGACGTCAAGTTAGATATAACATTGACGGGGATGTGCACTAGTGTGGCTACTGCTAAGTTTATTTGCAAAAGACTGTTTAATGTCTGTGTATATGAAGGATAATTACATAACAAACATGTATATGAGAATTTGCATGTGTCTGGTTTAGATTGCCAGGAGCAAACAGGAAAAAAGCTGCTTGATTCGGCTCGGCTGATTGGTCATGCAGTCGGGCCATCACCTTTATTCATTACTCCTTCATTATTGCTTCATCGCTTGTTTGTTATTCCCTCATTACTCCCTCATTCATTCCTCCTTCACTCCTCCAGCGGCGCTCGCTCCTGAAAGCGTCCGGCGTCTGTGTAATGAACCGGGCGAGAGTCCTTCAGATAATCACAAGAGAGAGAGAGAGGGGATTCAAATAAAAATGTAAATGTGGCTCTCTACCCCTCTGCACTGTGCTCTGATTAAAAGTGAAATCAGAGAGACACACACACACACACACACACAAAACACCTTTTGAGTCACAGGTGTGTTATTAGTGTGATAGTGTTTTCTGCTCTCTCTGTCAACACACACTGCTGCCGATGCTGTTTGTGTGTGTGTGTGTGTGTGTGTGTGTGTGTGTGTGTGTGTGTGTGTGTGTGCGTGCATGAAAGTGTGTGTGTGCGTGAGAGAGAAAGAGTGCAGAGAAGGTATAAGGAGCAAGACAAGGAGAATGGTACTCATCAAGACCAACATTATCATATTGTTGTTGCTGTGGTAACCCGCTTCAAATCCATGCATTTGTGTGTGTGTGTGTGTGTGAGTCAAATCAAGTCAAAATGTGCCGGGTTTTATTTTGAAGGAGACATTTCCTGTCCTGGACTGAACAAAAGTGACAAACAGCTCCAGGATTTGATGGGATGTTATGACAGAGAGTTTTCAGCGTCATTAGGGAGCAGGGAAAGAAACAGAAAGATGTGAAATATTGTGTATAACACAGGGGAGACTGCAGTGAAGTCACTTGGCCTCCGTTTCTTCCGGCCAATCGCAGACGAGGTGACGTCACGTCCAGATATCTCCAGCAGTTCCAGTCGAGTTTGATATCAGAAATTGTTTCAATGATCTCACATCAGCGGTGGACAATAACTCACAACTTTCACATAATTTGACAGGGAGAAATCTGTCATGGAAGAGGACAGAGGGGAGTAGCACACACACCGGAATGCAATGCAGCAGCCAGACCGCCTGAGTTAGAGTGAAAACTTTAATTTTTTTTTTTCATCACAAGACAAAAGACAAAATACAAACAGAACAACATGAGAAAGAAAGAAAGAACGGATGTAGGCCAGTTAAACATACACTTTGTCAAAGAACAAGAGAGCAAAGTGATGTTACACTCTGAGAAAGTAAAGCACATCACCGTACCTTTAGGGGTCCAGCAGCTTGTCACTGGGACCTCGGAGGTGAAGTTTTTGTCCCCTTGACATCGGGGACATATTTGTCTTTTTGTGATTTGTGCCTTCTAGAGTCCAGCTTTTTTCCCAATATTATAACTACAATCTCACCCAGAGAATTGTTTTAACCATTTTCATATCCACAAAAAGAAAAAAACTTCTGAAGGATGCACAACAACACGCTTTTGTTTGGAATTCATTATCAGTGTTTTTTCCGGCCCTCTTGGGTGCTAACTGGTGGAACTACTTTATTCGAGACAGTTCGAAATCCGATTTGAGCGTCCAGATGGAGATGCGTCTGTACAAATCCGACTGGAGACGCATTTCAGAACTCCTCTGAATGTGGTCTGGATCTGGTTTGCAAAAATCACATTCCATGTGGTTTTTAGCTGCCCAGACTTTCTAAAATCAATCTGGATACAATCTGGATATAAACAAACAACAACAACAACAAAACAGATTTTGGCGGTCAGTCTGAACAAGGCCAAAGTAGTTCCACCAAGCAGCAAGCTAGAGAGCAGGATAATGGATCCTAAACATTTTGTGCATCTTTCAAAACCTTTTTTCAGCTTCGGGACGCTGCTCAAGATGGTGTTATTAGCCGAGCCAGATCCTCTTCTCTCATTTTGGAGGAGAGCGGTTCTGGCGGAGCTCGGTCTCAGGACGGGGAAGGAATTTATGGGTCAAACTTGGAGGATCTATTACGCTCCCATGGAGGAGCAAATGCCATTATGTGGGTGAGGAAGCTCCCACACAGCCTCCAGCGCTGCCAGGTCTTCTTCACTCCACATCCAAGCCGAGCGGGGAAAAAAATGAAGCATGTTTTTCACGGTGAAGCTGATGTCACTTTTACTAGAGTAAGGGGCCCATCATTTAGTTTCTTTTTTTTTTTTTAATCTCAACTGGAAAAACTCTGTCTGTCATCACTATCACTGTGTTTGCAACACACACCCACACAGCTAAATGCCACAAGTTCACACCTCATTCCACTGAGTGTGTGGAAATGAGGTAATGTGCGATTCTGATTTGTGGGTGTGTGTGAAAATCAGTGTATTATGATTTCTTTGCGCCAGAATAAGTCATCAGTTTCCCCACTGAAACCAGGGACTGACTGATGATTGGCTGTGTTTTAGCCCACTTGGTTTCCCTTGGTTTGATTTCTCTGCGCCCTGTGTTATCTGATTTGTCATACAGTACGCAGGGTAATGATTTTCAGCGGGACACATTTCGTTCTGGTCTTGACTCAGTCTCAGGCTGCGCGGTTTAACTACAACAACAGGAATGAGTAAGTTTGTCAATTCGAGCTGACAACTGCGTCCGTTCCAGTAAGAGCAGTTGAGTCCAGCACAAGGTTATTTTCGTTAAGTAAAACTAAACCAAAAACTGAAACAAGGTGTGGAAAAAAATGAGTTAACCGAATAAGAAACTAGAATTTAGAAAATTACTGTCCTTCTAGGGAAAACGAAATTATGGAGCCGGGGGAGAGAGGGGTAATATTCAGAGAAAAAACCTCAGAATTTCCAAGATTAAAGTCACACGTATTTTTTTTCCCCTCATAAGATCATGACTGTTTTTCTTGTAAATTTACCTCATTGTTTTCTTGAAATTTTACCCAACACCCTCCCCTGGCTTGGTAATTCCCCCCATCACACACAATGGCTGTAATGTGCCATCGTAGAAACTAATTGAAACTAAACTGAACTGAAAACAAAAAATTAAAAATGAAATACAATAAAATTTAATGGAATTTACAAAACGATTGTAACACAATCTGGGCCAGTCTAATCATGCCAGGTGGTACCAGTCAACTCCAGTCCAGTTCAGTCAACTGCAATCCAGTCCAGTGCAGTCGAGTCCAGTCCAGTTTAGTCCAGTCCAGTCCAGTCCAGTCAGACCTGTCCGGTTCAGTGAGTCCACTATCTCCGCCGAATCCAGTCCGTTTAATCCAGTGATCCCGGTCCGGGGAGCTCGGTGACTCCGCTCCAGTGGATCCAGTCCGGTGGGAGCGGGCCAGCGGGAGCAGTCCGGTGTGCGGTCTCCAGTCCAGTGACACCAGGCATCCAGCTCTCCGGGTTTTCGGTTGCATTGCATCTAACAGCCATTTAGATCCAGTCAGTGTACTGTCTGTCTGTCTGTTGGTGTTTCCCAGTCTGTGTGTCTGTAAACAGGAATAACGCTGATCTGGGAACTCCTGGAATATCGCATCCTGTCATGGAATACCGGAGATCCGCTTTGTTTTCGTCCGGGCCTGAAAATTGACTCAGATGTCGGTGTTTCCCGCTGTTTTCCAGTTTTCTCGGGGATGTGACCGTGTGATGGCTGCGGTCCAGTGAACTGGGAGCACGTTGACTGGTCTGCCCGTTCAATCCACCAGTTTGGGAGCTTTTTAAGAACTGCTTTTACCGGGATTATCGTGCCCTATGGAGTGTACATGAACATTGGTCGGATAGGGTTTCCAAACGGGGTGAGTAGACACGTTGAAATCGGCTGTGTTGGTGGGATTTTGATCCACTTTTTTGAAACGCGGGATAGCCTGGTAGCTATCCCGGGTTAGCTTGCCAGGCTAACTGCCGTCTTTGTCTAGAGAGACCAGGGGGCTAAGGGACATGCGTCCATTATCGGACACGTCCCCGTCTGACCTGCTTCTTCCCCCTTTTCTGCAGAATTTGACCGGTAGAGCCTCCAGTCACTCAGTAAGCAACACACGTACATGTTCACAAGTGTATAAAACACAAACAGGTTTCCGAGTGTACGCTGAAAGGAAACCCGCTCTCCGATTCAGAGGTGAACGTTTGACGACTTGCTCACGCTAGCACAATACGGCTCCTTGTGTTTCCCAAGCTCATAGCATTAGCCTGCACAGGTGTTGTAGATATCACTGCTCTAGTCCAGATCAATGTCTGTCAGGCATTAAAGAGTTGAGCTGAAAACGGGAACCATTTCTCAGGGAAAGACCAAAACAAAACCAGAAAGCCAGCTGCTGTCCGATAATGGACCCAGGGGTTTGACGTGCAGGTTGAAAGCACTGCATCGATGGTGGTGGCAGATCACACGAAGATTTGCGTAGCGATATGTCACCGAGACCATCGATAGGTGTGTGTTTTCTTAGTTATTTTGATGCTAATCACTTGTTAGTGTGTGTGTGTTCTGACCAAATCACTGGCTTTTATGAAAACTGGACGGAGTATGCTGAAATCTGACCAAAGCTGGCCAAACAGTGTCCGATAATGGATGTCGTTAGCCGGGTAGCGGGCCACGGCGGGCCTCGGTGTCGCTCTCAAGACAGTGCTTAATAACCTCACATTTTTTAAAAACTATACCCTACAGATAATAATATAGAAGGTGTTTGTCACCAATATTAACCGGTTAGAAGTGAAATAAGACGTTATTATTAAGGTTATGTAAATGACACTGGGATCCAAGGCCAGCCAGCCACGGCTAACTCAACCTCACTAATTCAGCTAGCGTTAGCTCCGCGGAACCGAGCCATGTTTACAACGATATTGTAAAACGTTAAGTTATCTTTTTCATTACCGTTGTGTTAACTTTTGCCACGCAAGTTATCATTATTGCATTTTTAACCACTACTCTTAAGCAAAATAACCAAAACAATCAACCATCCAAACGTCCATACCGTTAGCTAAATGCTAACTAGCGATACATGATGGTATAGCGATAGATTTTGTTTGAACAGGGTTGTCAAGTCCAGTTTAATGTGTTGCTTTACATTATATTTCATAAACAGTTTCGGCCAGTGTCATCCAGGAGAAGACTCGTTAATGTGGGTAATGGGTTGTAGATATTACATGGTTAGCATGGTTGCATAACGCTAGCCAGTGGTTGCAGGCCTGCAGCTAGTTATTAGGCTGAGGTGCTCGGGGGAAAAAAGACTGAGTCCAAGCCAGAGTGAGTGAAACTGTGTAAATGGAATTAAGTTACTCAATCGGCGTGTGTGATAATCACTTCACCTGCAGTAAATGTGTGTATTACCGGGTTTTAATGCTACATTGTGCTGCTATTATAGTGACAGGCAGTCCTTTCACTTAGAGACAACACAGGGGTTCAGATGTATGAATGAAAACAAAAGAGGAAATGAAGTGCGAGGGGAAAGCATGTTTGTCTTCACATTAAATCTCTTTGTAAGTGCAGGTTCTTGGTGAATCCAGTGCAAGGTGGCCTCTGTGCATGGCAGACTCTTTGTTTTATTTGTTCCCCTGGACCATGAGAATCAGTCTCCTGGTCCTGTTGTACACCTGGAACAAGTGGCTTTGTGACAGGCCGTCTGCAGTGTGTGGTATTGATTTGGTCATGTTTGTTGAGTAAGTTGAATACCGCTGGCTATGATGTCTTTGTGCCACAGGAGATCTTGTAAACTAATTTTCTGTTGGGAGTCTGTTTTGACGTGAACTAGTTAGACAGGCAATGTCTGAGGAAAACATTAATTCTCACCACACTATGTGAAAAATGTGAGAATGTAAATCAGTGAATTCTGTTCCATGAATTCAGCCTGTTACGCCTGATGGAAAACATCCTTCAGGTCCATTTATACCAGAGTTGATGTTTTATTTTTTTCTGTGACATTTGCTGCAGTATCAGTAAATGCAGAGAGAATAGTTAGGACTGAGGAGAAGGAAAGGAGCCAGAGGCGGAGATGTCCTCATTTGACTCTGACAGATTTATAAGGGTGGCAGAGTTTATCCTTCTCTCCTGGCCTTGTGATAGCTGTAAATCAGGATCCTGAATTGATGAACTGAGTCAGTTCATAAGCTGGTTCTTAGTTGTGGAGCCACTGGACTCTGCCGTGACTGCATGTCAAAAACCAAACCCTGCCGGCAGTGACAGATCTGAGTTAGTGGTCTGCTCTGGAAGCTGTTCACATTAGTCAAACATTGTCCAAAGTTGGGCATCACAACTGAAGAGGCAACTGTTTTTTGCCACTATCAATCACAGTGTTTACTCCAGTGGGCTGCAGGGCTTCACTTGTCCCTCCGTTAGGCCACAGTATCACGAGAAAACTAATCTTAAGCATGGCTGTGGAGGCTAGGGGTGCTGCAGTCATACAAACAATACTGCCCGAGGATACCTGAATGCAGCATATCCTCCAGTAACAACTTAACAAGGATAGCTACCACTGAAATTGCTTATTTCCAGGTCAAAGCAAAATTTCATCCCCCTGACCAGGAGAGGAGGAAATGTGCAGTAAGTGCCTGCACCTTTTCCCTGCTGCTGCATCCAGCTTCTAGAGTGATTTTTTTTTTTTTATACCTTCATACCTTTTTATAGACCTTCAGCAGGCATTACGAGCGCAATTGTGGGGGAAAAGACAGTCATAACTGAGTACATTTCATGTTTTTATTTGCCATTTATACCCTTGTTTCAAGTCTCTTATCTGCTCTAAATGCAGTGATAGAAGAAACACCTTACAGCAAATGCCAAGATGCCAACAGTGTAGAAAGGAGAGAGAGTAGAATCCTGATTCTACTTTGTCTCCTTTCTAACCTGCAAGTTCAACCGTTTTCAGCATAAATTCCTGGCCAGTGGCCACACCTGGACACAAGGTTTTGCCAAAATCTGAAAAAGACAAATTACATAACTCAGTGCTTGCTGTGTCCACGAAAACTATCTCCTCTTCTAAAACTCCTCCTCAGATCTCCACAAGCACATTGAAGAAAGTGCCACATTGGCTAAACTAGTCACTGTTTTATTTATTTATTTTTCATTTCATTTGTCTCCAGAATGTAATTTATGTAATTCATCCCTCATGCAACTGAAAATGAATTGCTACTACTTAACTAAAGACGCTTCAAATATAGGCTTTATATCTGGAATGCTACAAAACACGTCAGATACTTCTGTCTGGTTGGACTTCAGGAATATCACCAAAATAAAAAGTCGAGCATAAACCGTGCTGTAGCTGCGTTGAGATGATTTATTGTGTTTTAGGTGTGTGCGTTGTTGGCGTGTTGAGGTGATATAAAATAAATACTTCAACCAGTAGCTAACATTGTCTGTGGTTGCATTACGATCCGCCTCCTGTCAATCACATACAGATTAAGCCAGCAGCTTCCACCAGCTGTGGGACATAAAATTAAAATGGAAATCAAAGCCTGATTTTACATAGTTAGAACTGGTGGTGCCCCCTTATATATTAGGAGTAACTTGTAATATTTAGACTGAGGAGGATGGCACTGAAAAACCACAAGATAAATGGCAAACATCTCGAAATTGCAATAGAAGCAGTGGTAACAAATTATTTGTAGTAATACAGACTCTAGTTGTAGCAAGATAGCTGTGTGTGTGTGTGTGTGTGTGTGAGCGTGTGTGTGTTTGTGAGCGTGAGCCAGAGATTGAGACTGAGAGAGATGAAGGCCATGGCCGTGCAGACCTCCAGGAGTTTGGACGCTGCCTCTCCTGACCACCAGGGGTGTAAATCACAAGATTCATCACAATACGATATTATATAGTTTCTTTGTACAACAATACAATATTTGCAGATATTACAAAGTCTGCCGTGATACACTTTCAATTTGATTTAATTCAGGGGTCTGCGATCAATAGCAGATGATACCATATTCTCATTAACACAATTACTCACTGTACCTTATATTAACTCAGAAAACAACTAAAATATGATTTGACAGGTTGATTAGTGAACTTTGTCAGACATTTAAATGAAAAACATTACATTATTTTCAATAAACAAGAAAAAAGAGCTTTGCAAATGAAGTCTGACCTGGCAGCTGTGATCCTCACTGCACTTTTAGAGTTGGGATTCAGTTTTTGTGGAAAAAAGCTGGTGGCAGCCGTGAGGATGCAGCAGCTGGCATGCTAACTTTACCTGCAGCGTGACGGTCAACACCGTGTTTGCTTTTCAGGTTCCTGTTGAGGTTCGTCCTGTTTCCTGAGGATCTTATCTTGTAACGGCGTTGCCTGCATACAGCGTGTGTTTTGTCAGTCGACTCGTCTTTTCTCCTGAATCCAAAGTATTTCCACACAGCTGAATGGTTTCCAAGAGGGAAGCAAATGTCCTCCTCCTCGTTTTTATCTGTGATGCTTGTCAGTATCAGCACAGCACCAGCTAGCAGCTACTACCACAGTTTCAGGTGTGCTGAGGTGGAAACGGCGACATGAGCACATTTGGAGAATTTCAAATGAAGGTGGCGTGATCTGAAAGATGACAATGGATGGTGGCACTTTGCATTGATCCTGTTGGATCATTGAACAGTCATTCAATGGATCGTTACACTCCTCTTGACCACTGAATGACCTGCTTTAAAATGAAAATATCGGTATCAGCCTATAATGAAAATTTCAGTTGATATGACATGCAAATATGTGAAATAGTTCAAATTTGCCCTGGTTGTGGCTGCAGTCAGGATTTTCTAAGGGAGCGCTTGTTTCAGTAATGTGAATCTTGCAGTTTTGTTCGAAATAAATTGTAAAAATAAATATGGCATGGGTTTACATAACCAACGTTAAAGTAGTTTTCTTGTTTTGCCCAGTGAATATGTACATTATGAAAAGCACTGCATTTTATGTCTGTATCTGCCAGTGCACCGTCACGATAAAGGCAGGCATAATAATATGTTAATTCCACCACAGGAGAGGCATGATGTTCTCTGCAATTAGGTGGAAAAAATATGTGCATATATTTTAGTATCTGCATTGGCTGTCAAAAGAGTTGGAAAATATCAAAAATAGCAAAAAATCCAATATCATGCATCCCTGGAAAACAGATTAACAATTTACACCATATGATCCCAGTGCATGAGAAATTGAAAAGTCTAAGTCAACATCAGGCTACCACCTACTGAGAGTATCATTGCACAGTAAGATGAATGGCAGGAACCTAGAATATAAGTCTACTAATTACTAATAAGTCAGTAAAAATGATAATTGCATAGCTACAGAGTAGGCCTAGAGAGTCGAGGCAGACAGTGAGGACAAAATCAAATATCACAACATCTTTGACTGGTTAACTCTATCGATATTATGGCGATTCTGAAGGGATGACTGTTGGTGCTGTCATAAGATATTTTGAGCAGATTTTGGTTGGTCGTTAGTGGATATGATGTCCAAGCAGGCAGCACCTTCTGTGTCAGGGCTTGTGATTGATTAATGGCCTGTATTCAGACCAGTTTTGATCCTGGTTCAGTCACTGCCTTCAAAGGCCAGGCTGGGCCAACACGGCTGTCTGGGAGTTGATTCTGTGTTTCTGTAATATGTTATGGCCTACTGTGTTTTCTATGTGAACGCTGTTGTATTATTACCAGAAATTAGTCGTTGGAGGACAATAAATAGTCTTTCTATGTAATGATTGTTGACTGACTAAGTGGACGCCTATCTCATGCTGTGCTTGGTGAAGCTTCCACTTTCTGTCACCTGATGGGGATGGAGAGTGGAAATGTATATCAGGCTGCAGATGACAATTATTTTCATTATTGATTAATCTATTGATTTAATGTTGTTTTTTCTGTTCTTTAAATTGTTAAAATATTGCCAAATGTAACAGCTTAGCTGAGCCCAAAGTGATGTCATCAGATTGCCTCCCTAGTCTGACCAGCAGCCCAAAAAAAAGCCCCAAAGTATATTAGTAATTTCATAATATAAAATGAAGCAAAGCAAGCAATCCATAGCATCTGTGAGGTTGCACCCAGCAATATTTTGTTATGTTTATGCAATAAATAATAATTATTCAATTATCAAACTATTAACTGATATATTTTACATTTAACTAAATATGATAATCGTTTCAGCCCTAGTTGTATATTATTTAGATAAATGTAGAACTACAGGCAGTGCAGTGTTATTTTACTTTCTTTAATCAGGTGCGACTACGTGCAACCTGACAAAATCCAAATTGTGTGTGTGTCATATACCATGAAAATGGTAAACTAGCAGATTACCACGCAGATTTCCTTGATGGCTTATTTTTTATGCAAGTTCATATGTTATGATAAATTGCTGAATGTTTGAGTTTGGACAAATTGGGCTTTGTGACTCAATAGAGCTACGATACGATGTAATAAATAAAGGTTCAGTGACAGCAAAGCATGACTATGCATAATTATATTTCCTTATGAGCCATAAATATCTCTTTTTATTACACTGGCTTGCTATAATGTAAACAGTTAGAAATGTTGTCATTGCAAAGTGCAAATAATATAATTTGGATGGACAGCTATTTAAATTATGATAGACAAGCTGCCTTATTTGTGATTACTACAGCAGAATAAAATGTAGCTCATGCCGCAATTCATTTTTTTACCCCCCCAGCCCTCCCCCACATGCATATCATTACATTTTTGCACTGCAGTATATTGAATTTCAATATGTTTTGCCATCCCTGCTATCAGCTGTTTCTAAAGTGTCAGCGCTGTAGAGCTTCCTCTGCAGTCTGTGTGATGGAGAGAGATGCTGACAGGCGGCTGGCTTTCAGTGCAAACCACAGAGAGCAGGCAGAGCAGTGGATCCGCGAGGTGGAGAGTCCTCTGTAATGTCAAGTGGCTTTGCTAACAGCAAGAGAGACAGAATCAGTCGGCCTGTCTCTGCTCGGTGTAGCTCTGTTTGCTCAGTGCTTCCTGATAGAAAAGCAGTTTGCTGCCTGTTGTTACAGGCCATTTGCAGCTCTTGATAAAAGCCTTCAAGTGTGTTAGATCATACTATCTAAACTCAAGGTCTTGCATGGTTTAACAGTTATACATATTGATTTTAACTTGTGCATTCTGAGAGGCTTACAGTTCGCATTTTCACCTTTGTCTTACTCATAAAACTGGTCTCCCATTTCACTCTTCAGCACAGAAAAGGGCGTACATGACTTATATTTAACTTGATTAAAGGAAAAATTTGCTCTTTTGGAACCTAAGCCTTACTTAGAGATTATCTGGCATCCTCCTCAGACACAGAGAACATCATTTCAAGTGAACTGATGTGCATCCAGCCTTATGTAAGACTGCTGCAGGCCCAGCAGCCTGTTACACATAGCAAACCTATTCTTTTTGGAAAGTGTGAGTTTGTATTTGACTTGGTCCACCCAGGAGGCTGCACATCCACAGACTGACAGGCAAAATGTTTTATCAGGTAGATCTTTTTTTTTTTAGCTTGAGCACTGCATATTGAAAACCTTTTTACCCTGATCAAGTGAAGAGGAGCAGTGTGGGAAAGTGGTTCAATCAGATTAATTAATATATATATATTTTCACTATGAAAAATTAATGTTTTAGATTAATTGACTAAACAATAAAGGAAATGGCCTGTTGGGACCTTTAGCATAAGCACAGCTTCAAGAAGCTTTACAACCAAAAACTGGAGCCCTAGGTCATTCAGAGGATATAGTTTTCCTTGGTATATTGACGATAAGGGGAGTTTCTGATGGAAGTGGATCAATACAGCCTAGTATCACGATTTTTGTGTGGCAATATTGTATTGATACACAGACACTAATATCGATATTGTATTGCCAAGAATCGATGCAACATTTATGACAGGTTTTTATGACAGAGTCGGTTAGTCTGTCCCATTTTGCTGCATTAAAAAACGACTGAATTGAGCTGTGAACAGAGTGAAAATTTAATCTTAATAGATAAAACAGATTTTGACAACATTTTCCCTTGGGGACATAATTTGCAGTTGAAAGAAGTTATGAAAGGCAATAAATTACAATACATGTCACTGCAATACTCAGCGTACGGCAAAATGACACACATTTGTCACAATGCCATCATAAAGTGACTTAAGTGTTGTGATCGTATCGTGGGGTCTCTGGTGATTCCCATCCCATTGTAGAAAAATGCAGTGGTTGCAGAATTCTCCAAATGTCAAAGGTATTTGCTGTCAAATCACAGCATTAAGTTAAGAAGTTAAAATTCATCTATTTATTGATGGATTGATTGATTCATCTGCAAAATCTTTAAGTAATTGCTCTTTATATTGTCAAATTAACATCCACTAATGAATTGCTCAGTGACCATTCAGGTGAGCCACTGGATCCTCCACAGCGTTGACCTGTCCCCTCAGCGCTTTACTGCAACTCAACACGTCACTTTCCAGCCTGTCCATGAACAAAAATACATGCTGCTGCTTTGCTCCCGCCTGACTTTCATGCACTTAATCTGATTAGCTGAGGGACTCGACGCTCTCACATTTGCGGCTGCGGGCATTTTAACTTGGTCATTTGATGTATCGACTAATCATTTCAGCACTAGAAAATTCATTTTGATCTCACCTTGACAGGTAGCTTAATTATTAATGCTTCCATTGCCGGCAAATGGAAGAATGATAGGGGATAATTTTGAGATGCTTATCTGATAAACCAGAATCAGACTGAACTAGATACTGATAAACTGAGAATGGAAAGTCCACTCACCGTCAGCATTTCTATTCTTGGTTTACATGGTGGGAAAGACAGACAGACAGCCGAGAAGGAAACAAGACAAATTAGAGCAGGAATCCACTCGTCCCTCACAGAAATGGTCTCTCTCCCTGATCAGGAAAACACAGGGATGCACAAAGATTGTTTTCAGTTCTATAAAATGAATTATCACAACTCAAGGTCATAAATGGTCTTAAATAGAGTTACATGTTGCCTCTTAGTCTTACATTTTCAGAGGTCTTGCAAATGTTTTGGATCAGCACTGTAGAAATCTGTAATCAGATCAGGGCTGTCAATAATGACTATTTGACTATTGATTAATCTATTGACTATTTTACAGATTAGTTGATGAATTATATTCTGGAAAACTGTGCAGAAACTCAATATAGTTAGGAAAGCCAGACATCCTCTGAATGCCCCAGGTCTCTAGTTGGAAAGTTCCATTAAGCTTTGATTATTGTAGAGGTCACAATAGTTCATTTTGTTTATCAATTAGTTATCTTAACAATTAATTTTCCACAGTGAAAGTACATACATATAAATGAAATGAGCTGCTTTCCCACTCTGCTCCTCTTTACTTGACCAGTGACTTAAACGCAGCGCCTAAGAGTTTTTGCGCAGTGCCCAAGTCGACTGATTGATGAAAAGAAAAAGTTTTTCATATGCAGAGCTCAGTCTACCTGATAAAAACATTTTGCCTGTCACTCTGTGGAAGCGCAGCCGCTTAGGTGGACACTTGCATGAACGCAGCCAAGCCAAATTTGAACTCTCATTTTCCAGAAAGAATAGGTTTGCTACGTGCAACGGCCCCCACCCCCTCCCACTGCTGTGATACTGTAATGAGATATGGTAATGACATAGTGAGATATTCTTATCATGTCATGTTTTAGTTCCTCCTCGTCGTCTCCTTTTAGGTTTAGCTCGTATAGATAATAACCACACAGTTATCAGTGACTAAAGCAATAAAGGCACTACATGAATACGGTGCACACACTAATCTTGTCATCTCTCATCTTGTGCTGCAGTCCTTCATTATCTTCTCACTTTGCTTCTTCTCATGGCCTTTTGCAGCCTCCAGTCTCCTCCAGCTGTCTTTCTTGCCTGTTTCAGTGTGAGGCTAAAAGTGTTTCGCAGCATTAGTATTTGGCAGTTGTAAAAAAATTCAAACAGAGGAAAATCTATTCCAGTCTACTCTCAAGGTAACCAGACATTATTTGGAGGCCTACTGTAAACATCTGTCAGGCTGCTGAACGAGTGTGACAGTGGCTGGTGCATTATGGGATGTACCATCCACCGGGTTAGGGATACTCCAGGCTGGCATTCAGCGTAACAACTGGATCTGCATTCGTATCCACTACAAGGTGTTTGATCAGTCTATGGTCTTTTTATTTCACTCTCCTGATCTTTGTAAGCAGATTCAAGTTAAAGTCTTGAACTTCAAACTGGAGATGCAAACCAGTCAAACATAACTGGGACATGTACAATGCAAATATTTTTAGGCCTGGCTGGTAGACCAAATAACAATAAGGAAGTCCCAGTGAAAGGTGCAATGTACCATGTATAATGTGTTCCCACTTCCGATTTACCAAAATAAAAGCGTCATAGTCGCACTTTGCTCATCTGTCATAATGTCGAACTAACATATTTATTTAGTTTGCCATGTAGTCATATTTTGGGTCATACAATCAGATTAATAGTCCGTCAGTTCAGTATCACTGTAGAGTCTGTATGGCCTGTCTTATTTTGATGACACAGCAATTGGAAACATTTTGGCGTGAAACTCTGACTACACAACGTCATTGGCCAGAGCTCTAGTGAAGTCTGTAGCTGCAAGGATGGATGACACAAGATTGAGCCTCGAAACTCTTGAGGATCAATCTTGTGCCACCTACAGACCTTCTATTTTTATGTGTCTCAGGCTGAAGGCTGAAACAACTGGTCAAGTAATTAACAGAAAATTAGTCTGAATTTAGTGAATTGATACATGTTTTAGTGATTGAATGACTAAAGTGAATGCACCAACTCGGGCATCAGCAGGAACCAGACCGAAGAGCGCTCAGAGGTCACTGGTGGCCTGGTGGGTCACAGTTCAAATCATTTGACCTTTGGCCTCAGCGGCTTTTAAGTGATGCCTCAGTTTTCTCCACAGGAAACAAGTGGCTCAGAATCAACAGAACTCAGACGGCAGTCCGGGTCTGGTCTGTAGTCAGTTTTACTGTAGGAGGAAACTGAGCTGGGATGAAAACCAGAGACAGCAGAAAGTTTGATCAAGTCCACTCTGCTCACTGCTCCTTTGCCTCCACCTCTCCTCTTGTCTCTTCTTTACTCTCTTTCTCTCTGCTGTTTCACCTCCTTGTTTTTTCTCCTTCCGCTGACTCTCTTCAGACCGCTCTCTCTCTCCTCTGTCACTCAGTGCAGACAGAGCAGAGAGTTACTGACCCATTGGGCTTCACTGTCATAGATCTACACCACATTAGACAGGCAGCATCATTCTCCTGCCGCCTTATCTAAATGCTACCGGGTAGACTGTGTCTCTGGAGCTTCAGTGGAGTCAGATTGGCTGAAATATTCTCTCTGTAGAGGTTTCTCCTGCCAGGCTGTTACAGGACAGTCAGCAGCAGCAAAAAGCCTGTCAGTGATGAACTGAGCATTTGGCAGAGTAAGCCTTGCTGGAAAGTGTGGTACTGTGAAGTGACTTTGCTAACCAAATGATGACGGCAGTCTGGGCATAAATTATCCAGGTAACAGTCGTAGCTTTTATGCATCAGCACCCGACGCCAGCGCCACATTACTGCTACCACTAATCTAGGAGGACGAGGACTGGTAATAGTAATGATTTGGCACTAGATCCCCTAGCAGTATTAACAACAGCAATAATAATAATAATAATAATAATAACTTGACTTACAGAGCCCACTTTAAAACAAACTGACAAAGTGCTTCACAAAAGGATAAAAAGGGAACAGATAAACAATAATGTGCTGTAGTAGTTGCTTTAATGATGGGCTAATTTTTACTTATCTGGCATATAGCGCTTTTCAAAACAAAGGAGATAAAAGACAAAAGAGGAAACAGTAAAACAGATGATTAAAATAGATGGAATAGTGAGAGTAACAAGTTAATGGTAAAACAGATCCCGATCAAGCCACAGCAGCACCAAAAGAAGCTGTATTTGTGTGTGAGCAGCAGTAAACCACGTTACTCAGTGAGTAAGGAGCTTCTTAATGACTGTGTTTCGGATGAAAGTTGTTAGGAGAACTGAATTTGTGCCAGATCTTCCAGAACCGTCCAGTACCATTACAGTTCCACCATCTAACTTTTCTTAAAAACATTGGTGTATTCCTTTAAATTAAGAAAACTGTCATTCTGTTTTTGACTTATGTTGAATGCAGACCTGCCGTCTGCTTTACAAATTTTGTGTGTGACATATTTTCGATAAACAGTGAAATTTTATTTTAAGTTCTGCCTCAAACATCAAGAGAAATGTGCTGCTGACAAAAACATGCATCATCGGAGAAACACAGCAGGTGTAGCACTTACAAACATACATGATATTAATCAAGTAACATTCCTATGTAGAACAAGTGTCATGCCTACTTTTATCTTCTCTTAGGGCACATTTATGGCTGCTCTGCACAACTTTTATAAATTTTGTACAACTTTTGTATCATCACAAACAAAAGATGAACGAACTATAGCATGGAATAAAATGAATCTCAGTTGAAAAAAAATGAGTGAACTTGTGTGCTGTTAACCATGTAGTTAATGATTTGACTGTTCAGGCCTTGTTCACACAGAGCCAGTTTAGCACCAGTTCACCCAGAATGTGTCCACCAGCAGTGTGTTTGTCCCGTGCTGGGGGGGCCTGGCAGCCCCCTCCTCCTCCTGCTGTCCTGCTGTAGATCACCGGCAGCAGTGACAACATGTTAACAACTGGGCGAGGACTCGCCCTGCCCCGGACATGTAGTTTATAACCCACTGGAATCATGGGATGCCTGCTAGCGCTGCGGTGTGTGGACAGAGCACCTCAGATGATCCTTCTTGTTGTCGGTCGTCTTCCCGCACGGCCTCGTCCCGCTCGGAGCGTCTCGGGCTCATTTCCATATAAAGAGGCTGTTTGTGGCCGATGGTGCAGCAGAGCACTCAGATAAATGGGCGGCCGGAGGAAATCCTGCCACTACTCCGGCTTTAATTAAGTGTGGCATTAGAGGCAGTTGAGCAGAAAGTCTGATCTGAGAACAGCACTGTGGCCCGGACGCCACCAGCTAATCCACTCAGTCATTTTAACACAAGAAGCTTAGGAATTACCTCGCTAGTCTGGATACTGGAGGCTCTGCTTGTGAACTCCACCGCAGTCTGTTTACCTCTGTGTCTAGTCTACATTTTCCCCACTTAGCAAATTTGTAACGTAGAACCATTGTCTTTAAAACTTTGTAGTGTCAAGGTTAGCTTGAACTGTGCTCCTGCTGAGTTTACTGTTGCTTCTGCTGTCCCGGATTATGAAGCCTTGCTAAGAAAAAAGCCATGGATGTAGTAAGGTGTTTTTGAGGGATTATTTCCTGGAGACTTCCTGTAGCTGTCAGCTGATTGACTTGAAGGAGGAGGATGTTTGTGTGCTTGGTGTGTGTGTTTCACCAAAGCATCAGAATCCTTGTTATTAACAGCAGGATTAGTGCAGCCTTCTTCCTGTCTGGCCATCTGGCTACTCGGCCAATCGCATGCATACAGAGGAAGGTTTGATTAGCGATTGGCTGGGCTGAGCGATCGGGCCGTTGGGTAACACTCTAGCCACCTGGGGTCAACGGTCAGGTTGCCAAAGTCACGGCTGCCTGCTGAGATAATCCTGTTCACAGCTGGAATCCAGAGCTGATAGTGGGAAAACATGACAAGTAAGTGGCTGTTCACACAGAAAAACACAAAGCGCCCTGAGGATGCCAGGCGCACTGCAAGACAGTACAGGAGAGATGGGTTGTGGCTGTCCACCACTGGGTTGCATGAAGTTGTCACTGATTGGCAATCCATTGCGTTTTCCGCGCTGCTTCTCTGCAAAAGTTGAACTATTTTCAACTTTTTTCTGCCTGCGCTCTGCAGCAGAAAACCCAGCCACGTCGCATTGTATTTCCCCGCAGTGACAGAGTGAGACCAGCAATTTGTTCCATTGAAATACAAGGAGTTCAAAGCATTTGCATGAAGTACTGTGTCTGAGTGGCCCCGAATCTGACTGAATGACTGATGGCACAAAATTAGATCAGACAATTGTCCTTTATTGAACGATACAGCTGCAGCTTCCCTCTCTGCTTGGACATCAGGTGTCACCAGGTGACATGTTGACACATTTGCATACCCTACCACACAGCCTACAGTGTTCTGTGACCAGTGTAGCTCAGTGTTTTCCACACCACCCGGCTATATCAACGGCTGCCCAAGCATAATTCAGCTCATTCAAGGTTTCCCATTAGCGCCATTATTCACTTCACTCCCACCCCCTGTGGTCACCATCACCATGTAACCAGCACTTTCATTTGCCCACACACACATACACACACACACACACACACACAGTCATCTAGTCATCTTGAATATCGTTACTGCAAACTGCCATGAAATATTGTGGTCTCATTTTAAGTCTGTATCGCCTGCCCTTACTCTGCATGCAGATCGGCTTTTTTCCCGTTCACACCAGTGAACCAGGCGTGGCATTTTCATTCTGAGCAGGCCAGATAACTGTCAGTTTTATGAAGTTGGTTTTTATCTGTTGTGAGTACATAATTCAGACAGTTGGTGTGTGGACTTGTTGTGCATGAAAAGCCTCCCTCTCCATTGCTCTGTTCAGCTCAAATCCGTGACCCGTTAACACGGAGCAGGTGGCTGAAGTCGTTGGTTGACAAAATAATTATACAGGATCAACTTTAAGAATTTTAAAACCATTAAGGATGAGGTGGAAGTAATAATGTCAAGCTGTACTATCAAAGTCAAGACCAATTAAACTCTACTGGCAAAAACTGCATGGTACTATCATAGCGTAATAGTGTGTACAAGTACAACATTTTACGGTTGGGGGTTAGGGTTGAGTCTACATGGTTTTCACTGGTGTGACACACTGATAGATGGATTTTTGGCTGTTTGTCAAACTGAATGAGCAATGTGAAGACATCACTTTGGGCTCTGTTGACTTTCCATGAGCATTTGACGTTATTTTTGAAACTTTGCAGTCAATGATCAATCGATTTATGGGAAAAAATAATCAACAATAAAAATGATCATAAGCTGCAGTCTCTGAGTCGTCCCCTGGCTCCATACAACATTAGCCATGTGTTTAAATAGCATCGGCGCCCTCCCACCTCTCTTTTCCTCTCCCATGACTCTGTTGTCAGCCCTGTATTGCCAGAGGAGGTCAGAGGTCGTGACGCTCCATTCATATGATAAGTGGCCTAAAAGAGGCTTTAAAGCAAGGATACTACTGCTGTGAGAGGCGGAATGGTGAATGGCTGTGATCCCTCGTCAATACAGCCTTTATGCTAGTACCAGTAAACCTCATCCATCCACTCAACCCGGCCGTCACATGGGAACAGAGCTGCCGGTGGCTGGAGACACGCCCTCTGGTCTTCCCAGACACTTTCTCTCCGGGGGTCTGCAAGTCCTTCAGACGTCTGGAAGTCTTAAGAATCTGTTCTTGAAATTCCCGGCGGTCTCTCAGTACAATAATGCTATTAACAGAAGTCACAGTCCAGCCCAAAAGATGGTGATTTATGGTTAATTTATATGGATGCATGGTAATATCAGTATATGATCAGTATCAGCCAATAAAGGCTTTTAAAATGAATATCAGCATGTGGGATATCGGCAAAAAAATCTAATAAAAATAAATTTACATAACCTAAGGTGAAGTAGTTCTCTTATTTTGGCCAGTGAACGTGTTCATTTTGAAAAGCATTGTATTTCATGTCTGTATCTGTTAGTGGGCCATCATGATAACAGTATGTATAATAATATGTTAATAATTCCACTGCAGGAGAGGCTTGATGTTCTTCGGATTTAGGTGGAAAAATAGTTTCATATATCCACATCGGCATCAGCAATCCGCCAAAAGAGCTGGAAAATATCGGTATATAGGATTTCGGCAAAAAATCCAACATCATGCATACTTAGTAATTTATCATGTTAAACAGGTTATAGTTACACTGAGGTTAGGCCAGTGCAGGTACAAATTAGCACCCGTTTACTCTGTGCTGCTGGGAGCTGAAGCCGAGCTGAGCGTAAAATGGATATTAGACGCATCCAAACAAAGTTAGAGTACAGTCTGCATCCTGATTTCATGTCCGTTTACTATAAATTTCCTGCTGTGCTTCATATTCTGCAAGTATTAAGTTACATAACTTTCTTCAGATGTGCTCAGTCAGAAGCAGGCTAGTTTGCCAGCTTAATGTCTTTTTCTATATTTATTCATTTATTTTTTTATAAACTTGTGTTTATTCAACTTCAGGTGGCATAAAAGACAACTTAGAAAGTCCTAAATCTGCTTTCTGAAAACTGCAGCTTGTTATTTTATTAACCAGAATAATAAGTCGACCTGTTGACTCAATTCATCTGCTCTAATCAGTTTTTTTCCCAGAATTTTCAGCATGGTGTCACTGCTTTCCATGTGTCTGAGGTATTGCTATGCTTGTGTGTGCAGGAGACGATGTGGGGAGCAGGGAGGAGGCGCGGGGTCCAGCCCTGAGGAGGCGTCCTGCGGCTGGGAGGAGCACGGCCCTCCTGTGGCCCTCCTGCGGCGCTCCGGGACGCTCCTACTAAGATGTCCCTCAGCAGCGGCCCTGCAGGCGGGAAAGGTGTGGACTCCAACGCGGTGGACACGTACGACAGCGGCGATGAGTGGGATATCGGTGTCGGTAATCTGATCATTGACCTGGACGCCGACCTGGAGAAGGACAAGCTGGAGATGTCGGGCAGTAAGGAGGGCGGGGCCATGGCCGCCCCACCCAGCGCCGTGGCTGCCTTACCAGACAATATCAAGTTTGTCAGCCCCGTGGCTGCTGCATCGCAGGGCAAGGAAAGCAAATCCAAATCAAAGCGTAGTAAAAACTCTAAGGACAGTGTTAAGGCCCCGGCCTCGGACGGAGCCAAGAAGGAGGTTCAGGGTCGGGCCCCTGGGGAACCGCCATCCCCAAACCCCAACTCCGCCCCTGCTAAGGGAGCTGAAAAGACTAGCAAACCGTCCCGTGCCCTCCCAGCCGTAAAGAAGGAGAAGGAGGGTACAGGGAAAACTAAGAAGGAGAAAATGGAGGTAGTGGCCACAGGAGTGGTCAACGCAGAGAAGGAGTCCGGGGCCCCTGTCCTGCCGCTGGGGGCCCCGCGCAGCTGCACGTTTGAGGGCCAACAAAACCCAGAGCTGGCTGCGGCCGAGCAGCTTGGGAATATTGTTCTGGACTCAGCGGGGATTGGCCAGCCTGTCGCCATGACGACAGAACCGGACGAGGTGGACAGTGGTGAATGCCGAAATCTGAAGAAAGTCGGCAGTGAGAAGGTAAGAGGGAGCTGAGAGGATTTTTTTCTTCTTGTTACAAACACTCTCATCCAGCCGGAGCACACCTCTGTCTGCTCCGGCTGGGTGCAGAGTGTCTGCTCAGGGGATCAAATCCTGAACACTGCAGCATCGTGCTGGTCACAGGTCAGTGTGCTGCGCCCTGTCTCTTTGTTCATGTACTATTAATGTGTCGCTCTGCTTCTCACTGACAGCTGACAGCTCTCTGTGGAGGAGGTTTACGTGTCTAGTTTAGTGCCTGTAGACCTCATCAGTCTCATCCAGACTTGTGTGGATTAGTACCACTGACTCTAGTTTCATCACAAATAGGAGTGGGACCACATACAGTGGCATCACAATACAGGTGATTCTGTGACATATGATGTTGTAAGATTACCAGTTACAATACACCATGATATTTGTAACTGAATAAGAAAACATACCATGGAAAGGCAAAAAAAAAAATCACTATACAGGAATCAGTGTTTTTCTGTGTTTTAGTATGGGCAATGATATGACAACAATTTCATTACAATACCTAAAGTCAGGGAGCAGATGTACCTCAAATACCTCAAATTTGCTGTCTGTGGAAATTAGTGTATTGATAATGAATCCCATGAGGAAGTGTCACGTCCCTAATCACAGGATTCACAGCTGCTGGCATCATGGAGGGACACTGGTGAATCTGTTAGTTAATAATGTGTAAATGTACACAAAGGAGCTCGATTAGACAAGCACAGTTTGTTGTGCTGTCTGTAAAAGTGAGCAGTGTCACAAGGTAGATTTGTTTTCAGCTGTAACTTTCTGTGACACAGTAAACTGTCTTATCTTCAGCTCGAGTCTCTGCTCCAAAACATGAAGAGAGTCAGCTCAGTTAACCCGAGCACACTGTTAACCAGCTAACTAGCCAGCAAGCTTTTAGTTGTTGTTGTTGTTCCACTCTTAGGTACATTTTGCTGTTTCATTTTTAGAAAGAGCAGAGATAATTTGTATTTCTTGCCTTGGTAATATGCATACGCCCATTATGATGTATCTGTAGATCTGTCCTGCAGCTCACATGCAGACACCAGGACAGATATCTCCATCAGCCACATCCAGCTTCATGCTGATGATGAACAATTAGTTGAAATATTATAGAAATCGCATGACCAAGTGCAATTTTTTGGTAAAGGTAAAATGTGTGACAAAACATCACGGTAAATGAAGCATTATGGTCCTAAGTTGAATTTTCCAGATGTAAGAAAACATTTAAACATCTTTTTCAGTGAAAGTTAAAATTATAATGCAGCTATGAATCATACTGCATGTCTGTAAAATTAATCACAATATGATTTATTTATTTTTTTTAAACTATCATGATACCATACTCCATGTTACAGACAAGAGTGGTCTTTCAGGGGATAACAGCTCCCAACCCTGCACGGTTTCCAAGAGCTCTATCTGTGGCCTTTAATGCAGATTGGTGGATAAGTGGATTTCCAGATAGAAGCACAGACCAGAGTTTCTGTTCTGGTGCAGTTGAGCTGCTCTGTCTTCAGCCTGTTTCTCTTCCATACTTGCCATTCTTTCTAGCTCACCTAATTTTTTTTTTTTTATTACCAAAATTACCGTAGTATTGTGGTTTCCATCCCTGCCAAAGCTTTCCGCTCAGTGCTGGGCTCCAGGCTGCAACTATCAGCCCATCAGACCTGTGTGTTATCCAGCAGCGAGGAGGCCGGCTGCCAAGTCGCACCGTTTACACTCCGCTCAGCCCGTCCAGCTGGCCGCTCCGCTCCGTCTGCCTCACGCATTTCAGCAGCAGCCTCCTGGTCACCTCTGCTCTCAGATGCAGAGAGACGCTGACAGCTTGCAGCGCTTCAGACCCAGCTGGCTGGTGGCAGTGCGGCTCTGCTTCTGCCAGGCCGGCTTGGCCTTCGGCTCCGCTCATGTTCTGAGTATTCATGATGCTGCGAACCGCCAACACGATCGCATTCAGCCCAGTGCGATTTGAAAGACATTTCTCTGAATTATTGTTTCTTTCAAAGAGTAGAAATGTTTTATTGTCTATTCACAGCAACTCGGCCTCATCGTGGCTCGGACACTGAATTCTTTGTGCTGTTGTCTTTGCAGATGAAGTTAATCAGTTTTTGGCCTTAATAGAAAATTCCTCCACCTCCTTTTACCCTGTAAGGTCTTGTATCTGTAGTGTTCAGCACAGTGCAGTTATTTGGTGATGTAATTTACTTTTCAATGAACCCACTCTCCCTCAACCTGCCTTGTCTACTGCAGTGAGTGATTTCTTTCGTTTCCTAAAATGCCTTTCAGCAGCTCACCAGAGAGGCAGCGTATACTTGTTGCTGTGGGTGTTACATGGAGGTGGAGAGATAGTGATAGCATAGTAAAGGCTGATTGATGATCCCACATTGAAATGTTGCGTTGCCAGCGTAGCATTGCATTCAGGTCCATTGATGCTGCGGCATTTAAATGTTGGTGCAAAATGGCAACTCTAAAAAGAAGACCTCACTGTTTGATTGTGAGGGACTGACAACAAAACCTGATCGCTGAAACATTTTCTGATATCAAATTCCACTGGAGCTGCTTGAAATATCTGCATGTGATGTCACCTCGTCTACGATTGGCCAGAGGAAACAGACACCAAACTACTAAACAGAGCATGAAGTGAAAAGCACATCACCAACATCTGATTTTATAACAGCACTGAAGTGTTTTGTGGGGGATTTTTCCTTTTTAAAGTGGTGTGTGTGTGTGTGTGTATTCACCATGGAAAATAAATTTTTCCTGTTTGTCTGACATGGTTACTCAGTTGATGCAGGAGTTTGCCTGGAGGCCATTTTGAGGAATTTCCAGTGAGACAGAGGGCTGGCCACCATGAGCAGAGATTATGTGAGCTCGTCTGTGTTGTTGGGGCTCGGTGCTGTAAAGCAGGTCGGTTTGTCTGCTGTGGAGAAACTTCTCTGGATCTCAGATGTAGCTGTAGAGCTCTCAGCAGCGTGAGGAGCCAAAGTTGACATCATCACCATTAGTCTGGTTCACTCCTGTCTGATCCGGTGCAGTGTAGGTTACTTGATATGAGAAAACTATAAACCACAGTTAGCCTTGTACCACAGACAGGAAGTACACAGTGACACACCTTGTCTTTTCCGTCAAACATTACAAAAGCTTTAACATCTTGTAAGTACTTATGCATCTGTGGGTGGCAAAGAATATTTTCAGCAACATCCATTCAATTGCTGTGTTTAGTTGTAACATCAGAATTGCCAAGTGTGTGTAGTAGTCACAGTGTTGTTTCTTGTGACACATTGAAAGTCAATATTAAGTTGAATTGCGACCCCCGAGAATCATAATTCCCCAAGATTCCCCACCTATAGGAACTGTTGTTTCCTGATTTGGATTAATAATTAATCCGACTGATTAGAGTCTCCATCAGACAGGCTTTTTTCCACAACCTAGTTAATATTCACACCCTTCAGCTCCAGAGAAAGGAACTAAGTGACTAAGAGTGAAGTAAGAGTTCTCCAAGAGTGAACTAAGAATAACGTCATCTGAGAGTGAGCTAATAATAACGTAATCTGATCTCGTAACCCAGTTCCTGCTGTCTGACATCAGTGCTGTTGATGCTTCAGCTGGTTTACAAACAGATTATTACCACTAAACACTGTTGAGGCAACACTTTTCTGTAACGAGAGCGGGGTGAACGTCGCCCGAGTGTGTTTCCTCTCCCAGCTGGTTCACAGCAGTTGAGGGCTGCAAGTAATGCTTCTATTCATCACTAAAGTTATGATTAATCGATTAATTATTTAGTGTATAAAGTGTCAAAAACATTGACAGATGCTCAAGTTAGCAGAGCCCAAAGTCATCTTCAGAAAACTTGTTTAGTCTGTCGCAAAGTATTAATTCTATAATGAAATGATTGTAGAAATTAAGTAAATTTTAGCACCACGGTGATGCTGGAATCAAGAACTATTTGGCATTTTTACTGGATAAATAACGAGAACAATCGATTATAGAAATGATAAATTTTCTATCTAGCAATTTTCGACTAGCTAGTAGAACAATTGACTATTCTTTTGAGTACTAACGGTCATTAAAGATATATGCGTACTTTTTCAAAGCCCTGCATATTGACCTGACTCGGTGATGTTTCTCCTCCTGGAACAAAGTCCTGTCCTGCTCCTAATGTTTGACCGGCGAGGGAAACAGCTGCTGCCATGTGGCCTTGGTTGATAAGTTATGGTTTGCTTGACATTTCGCCTTGTGAAACATAACCGAGCCAAAGTGTAACTGCAGCCTCACACGAGACAAGCTGAGCTGCTGTCAGCTGACGGCCAGTTTAAATTTTAGAACTCAAAAATATCGTCTCACAGTTTTCCTCCAAGGGTTTCTGCATGAAATCACTGTAGTTACGTTTGCTAAATCAGCCAAGGCAGCGGTCATTAAAAAATCTGTTTTAAACCCTTGAGTTGACAGCTTGTTGGTCTTCTGCTGGACCCTGATTTCACTGGCCTTTCAGCATATCATCTGATCAAGACCACAGCACAGCACAGACAGAAAATAGATGGAAAGTGCCAGACACAGGGAGAGGAGGTGTGGAGGAAAAGTCAGACTAAACAGGAAGGAAGACTTTGGAAAAGGAGTGAAGCCTCTTCTCCTTATTAGACAGTTTCCAGTGCAGAGCGACAGGAAAGACTGAGGGGAGAGAGAAGGGGGTGGTGACTTCACCCTCCAACACTTTCTAACACACACACTGTGTTTTGAGTGAAGAGGGGGTCAACTCACTTTTTCTCAGCTGGAAAAACTCACTCTACCATCACTGTCTGCAGAGCCCACAGCAGTTCAAACTGCCTCTCTGGTGGCTGATGAAAGGCAGTCTGGAAAGTCAAGGGACCTCTAAATGAAGTAGAGGTGGCTGAGACAGGTTGAGGAAAATGGACTCAGTAAAAGAGAAAATTACAACACTTAAGGATAAAATATCTTGTTGAGGAGGTGTTAATGGATTTCACCTTTACTCACCTTTGTAAAAGTGCTAAAATGAGTGGCAGCACACACTAACAGGTCATAACTGCGCCACCGAAACTCCGAGGGACAGGCGCTGGCTTTTGTCCAGTTTGTTGCTTCAGTTTGGTTTTTAAAATTGGTTTTATTGGTCTTAAATTTAAACTGAAGTATCATTAAAACAATCTTAAATAGTTACATTTGACTTTGTGAGACCTGCACCTACACCCCCCTCTCTCTCTCTGTATAGAAGTTTAGACCAGAGCCATTCTAGGAATTAGAGCCTGGGCCCCCATCCAGAGAGCGAGAGAGACCTGCTCCATTCTTTCACTGTGTGTCTCTCTCTCTCGTTCTCCCATTCGCTTTCCCAGATGTTATTCCAGTGTCCTCCAGTGAGTTTTGGCGTCCTGTGGAGAAATAACAGCTAACCTGCTGTTCATTTCTGACATTCCTCTGAGAGAGAGGGGAGAGAACAGGCAGGGCCTCCTGAAGGCTGATTTATGGCTCTCAGTTCAAGAGTCATCGTAGCCATCACTGGAGTTGTGTATCACTTCCTCGCTCCCTGTGTTTGACGTGATTCTGTGAGACCTTGAGAAGAATTCATTAGTCTGTTAGGCGGCTTCTTGGGACCTTTAGCAGGTTCTGTGGATATTTTAGGGAACTCTGAACGCCACTGAGGAGGTTCCATGTGACCTTTAGGAGAATCCACTGGTCTTCTGTGAAGTTCAGTGGGACATTTAGGAGGTGCCATGTTTCTTTGAGGAGATTCCATGATTTTCCGAGGGGTCCAGCAGCTCTCCTCTGTGTGTCCTCTGAAGGCCTCCTAACTACACACTTGTTACAGGCTGTGGCAAGGAGGCCACTGCCTGTAACAAGTGTGTGTGTTTGTGTGTGTGTGTGCGCGTGTGTGTGCGCGTGTGTGTGTGTGTGTGTGTGTGTGTGAAGGAGGTAACAACATTCCTGACTCGGCACTCTGGACACATCCAGATGGGGGCCCTGAGCCAACACCTCCCAGAATTCCTGGTAGGAGAAGAATGTGTCATGGGGTTCCAAGGTCTCTCTCTCTCTCTCTCTGTCTGTCTCTCTCTCTGTCTCTCTCTCGTGCTGTGCTGTTTGCTGATGGTGGGGCTATGTTGTTATGCATTGTTATTACCATGCTTGACATCATGTTTTGTATTTTTGTGTGTAATTTGGTACGCAGAATCCTCTCATAAGGAATGCTACGGCCCAGGGCTGCAGCTGCGTGTGTGGTGTGTGTGCACATGTGTGTGTTTGTGTGTGTATTTGACTGTGGGTTGTTTGAGGCGTGATTGGTGGCTAGTGTACGGGGTGTCTGTAAGGTGGGACCCATTTATGGTTTACTCATTTGGTAGGAGCTGTGTGTGGTGGTATTTTTAAGTGCCTTTGGTTTTAATAAAGGACATCAAAAGTCCACATCTCTCTCTGTCGCTCCTCTTAATGCTGAGTCATGGTGTTTATCTGTGGGCTGCAGAGCTGTCAGCCGCCACACACACACTCCTCAGTGTTTGTTCCTCGCACCGTGACGTGAATTTAACAATAGATCTGAAGAGGGTTGTCAGAAAGTATCATGCTTAGGTAAATATTGATAAGAAATTTTTTATACAGTACTGGTAGTACTGCTTTCCGTCAGTATCAATACCTG
>OMLB01038197.1:3868-14339 GCA_900302555.1 Myripristis jacobus | reverse complement strand
GAGGGGGGTTCATGAAAGGAGATGTATAAGAGCTGAGGGAAGGCTGGCAGCAGATAGAGGAAAGGGAAGATGGAAGAAAGGCAGGATGGCTGGATGGAGAAAGAGAGGGAGGATGTATTGGTAGTGAAGATGGGGCTGGTCGCCTATGGAAGCAAGAGCTGATTTGTCTACACGGCCCTGCATTCCTGTCTGCCCGTTAGCGCAGGGAATAAGGGAATTGGGAGAGTTAGAGAGAGAAATAGAGAGAGAGAGCTAGAGGCTTTGAATTTGTTGTATGAAAGCAGCTGTCAGACAGTGCCTAGCAACACCGTTTAAGAAGGATTCTCGGCTGCATTTATAGTAATTACTGCAAAATATCACTCTGCTTTTCTGATTCTGAATGAGACTACACCACAATATGGCTATTACCAGGGGGCAGTTTGAAGGATGATAGAGATTATATCTTCTTTGTTAACACAAAATATGTCATGTATCCATCTTGTTAAATATACATTAAAGGGGGAAATTAAAGCCCTGCCGCTGTGATTTCATCACCCTATTTGAATTTTTAAGCGTTTCTGAAAACGCTCCATCTCAGAAAACGAGTGTGATCTTCACAGTCGTCATCAAAAGCAGTCAGGATTGGGTGTGCTGGCCACCAGGGGAATTAGGGTGGCCATTCAGCTGCACCTGTGTCAATTGGCAGGAATTAGTCATTAGGCTGATTTTGCATTGTAAACCAATGACTTGCATGCATGGCCTGTTTGGAGAAAGTCCAGATATCTTGTGATATCACTGGAGGTGGACTTTATGGACTTTCATGAATGTTAATCCTTTGACAGGGCTATGGAGTATTTGCAACATTATGATGCTTTGTTATTTATATGAATTCATATGAATAGATATTTAGTAATGCCACCTAACATTGTCTGCATTGTGTACAGTAGATTCACTAAAGTAAATGAGCTCCTCTATCAAAATTATCATCTTAACGTCATTATTTGCTCCTTGTCTGTGATTACAATCCCTAATGCTCCCTGATGAGTTGTTTGTGTGTCTTTGTCAGGACTCGGTCATCCTAATTGAATCGCAGGCCTCATCAAGTTCCCTCTGTAATGCCCTCTCAGGTCCCCACCGTGTCCTCTATATCACGGAGGCCCCTCCCATGCAGGAAGTCGGCCACAGTCTAACCCAATAAGAGCGAGGCGCTGACGGCGGGCCAGTGGACTCTTCAACAGTCCTCCTAATGACATTAGAGCCTCTCGATCCCCGCTGATGATAACACACTCCACCAATCTCAGCCCGCATCAGCACCCACTGCACAAAGGCCCAACCCGAGCCAAGAGTGTGTGTGTAGAGTTTGTGTGTGTGCGTGTGTGTGAGTGACGGTGACCTTACCCTGGATCCAAGGACTGAATGAGTGCTGTACTCCCTCAAGGACTGTGTCCTTCTCCGTTCTTGTTGCAGTGTGGTAATGTAACCGCTGACATAGGAACCAAAGACGCAATGCAGATAGACAATTATTTCTGTATAAACTCCTACTAGAAGGCCTTGGCTCTGTTTGTGTATGTGTTTAGGAAAGTGAGTGAGTGTGTTTGAACCTCAGCTTTCGAAGGAGGATTAGTAGGTCTCAGATATGAAAGAGGAGTGAGAAGGAGAGGAAGAGTGGCAAAGAATGAAAGAGATGGAGCAAGAAGAGGGGACGGGCAGATGTCAGCTATTTCTCTGAAATCCAGAGGGGTTGTCCGGTTGGATCTTTGCCTAGACCCTTGCTTTGAAACTCTAGGAGAGAGAAAAGGATGAGAGGGAGAGATAGAGAGCTAGCCAGTAAGAAAGGGAGCCAGAACAAGGCAGCAAGAAAGAGAGCCAGTGCCAGTATGTGAGAGAGAAAAATGTTAGTTATATTTTATGCAGTACAATACACACCGTTACTAACAACAGGGTCAGATATTGCTGGGTATTCTTCTCTCATATTGTTTTAGGATGTGTTCACGCTAAACATGAGTGGTTCAGTCATGCTCTGGTGCATTTAGCCTCCTCCTTTAGTTTGGTTCATTTGGCAAGGTGAGAACAATTCCATTTGAACTTGGGCGTGAACCAAATAACTGCACCAGTATGCCCCAAAATGTGGGTCTTGGTTTTCTTCCAAGTGAACTGTAGTGCAGTTTGTCACAAGCGGGAGGTTAATGGTACCAGCTACAACAAATCACCCCAAAACATAGGGTTTTAAGAATATGTTTATTGTTTGACTGTTGTCTGTATGGTTTTATGGGAATTGGGAGGTATATGTTGACATCTGATGGCTTGTAGTACCACATGTTTGGAAAGCCTTGCATAACAAAATGAACCGAGGGCAAACTGCAGGCTCGACTGTTGCTTATATGCAGCTATTTCTTGCTGGTATGAACACCAGGAAATATTAACTATGACACAAGAGCACGAAAGAGCTGAGCATGCTTAGCGTAAAGTTACAGGGACTGGCAGTAAATTATTACAAGTGGTGAGTCCTCACTTGAACATTTTATATACACTAATTAAATAAAGCAATGAAATTGAATGGGTTTGAAACATTGTTTTTCACGGGTAATAAAGGTAGTAAGATTATATTTAAAGTAATGCTAAGAAAGGAGAGGACAGGTAGGTTTTTAGATTTAAATTCAGTTCAAATTCAGCAAACAGTCCATTTTATAGGGTTAGCTCACATTCAGTTAAAAAAACAAACAAACATGAACCTAAGCAAACCAAATTACAGAATGCAATAGCAGGACGTTTTCAACTGTGGTTTGGATGAAAGGACACAATATGGGTGTGATCGCGCCTTCAGATTCATTTAGCCTTGTCCAGCTAGTCAAGTCAAATCATCAACAACATAGCAGCCTGTTCCAAGTCTCTTCAACACAGATCAATTTATCACCACTACCACAGCTCCCAAACAATTTCTCTGAGAGGTGGAGAAGGCATGAACTGTAAAAATATTCATCTGAGCCATAAAGCCTAGTATTTGGTTTTAAAGAAGTGAAGTGATTTTTCTTTAAAGAAGTGAAAAAAACCCTGCCTGCAGGGTGATATAAATTCATGTGTAGATTGTGCACGCAGATTTAAAGACTTTGAGCTAGCGTAAATTGTTTGGCTTTATTTAAGTTCAATATTTTTGCCATATGCTGAGAGCTCATAAATGCTGGGATGATTGCTTCATCTGTACCACATAATTTTTCAGTCTTTCAGTCACTTTTCTGTCATTCATATAATATCTACCAAGTTGACAGTACAATTCCAGGCCTTTCTTTGTAATATCAACGGCTCTGTTATGGATTAGGCCTCCTAACCCCGATCTAGCCGGTATCTGGTGACAGTAATCCATGCTGCTAATCCATGTCTTGATGTAAACGCAGAGGATGCCCTGTACCATCCTCTCTGTCCCTCCTTCCTCTTTTCTACTGCTGCCTTCCTGAGAGGACCAAGTGTACCATCTGGTTTATATGTATATCAGCAGGGGTCAGCTTAATGCCTGAAGACAGGTTTATGTGCAGGTGGCCGTGCAATTAATCATAGATAATAGTATATTACAATTTTCTGTTTCCACACCTGATAATCATGTAATTTTGTGATACCAATGTGTGTGTTATGAAGTGGTACTGTGGTGTGTATCAAGCACTTCAGTGACGCATGGCTCAACACAACCTTTGAATGTGCAACGTGCACTCATGTGATGAAACTGGAGGGACAGATGGAGAAACATGCGGCTCTAGTGGCAAAAAAATAACAGATAAGCACAAAATTAGATATCAGAATATAAAAACTGTCTTTTTTTAAAGGTTTTATTTTTTGGCGTTTCTGCTTCATTTGATAGTGACAGTAGAGAGAGACAGGAAAAGTAGGGGAGAGAGAGGAGGTAACATGCAACAAAGGGTCCAGGTGCTGCAGGAAAACTTCTCTAAAAGTTCATTGTTGTCTGTTATTTTGGCTTTAGGACTGTATTTGCTCCTAACAATGATAGAGGCTTGTAATTATTTATTTGCATTTTGACAATAAGAGTGAGAGTCATACTTTATAGATGCTGCTACTTTTCTTCACTGAAAAACATGAAAATTCAGGCAATTTTATTGTTTCCTGAGGCCAAGACAAATAATTGTAGTTAATAATAGGGCTCGTTATATGTTGATACTGCGTTCATGTTGTCATTTCCAATTTTTAAAGGCCTCATAGCAGTTAAGGGATGCAATTTTCTGAAATTATTATATTGTTCTGATTGTTCTGTTATTTACGTCTAGCTGCTTGGTCATCATAGCCTCATCGCTCATTATTCTTTATTGAAAATCTCATTGTGTAATTATTTTGTGAAAACATTAAGTCACCCCCGCAATATCATCACAAAATCGTTATCGAGGCAGTTTTTTCCATGTCGCCCAGCCCTAGTTAATAACAGTAATCACAATTATAGGGACTATTTTGACACAATTATGCAGAACCACTTAAATGGATATATGGATATACATGTGCGTGCATGTTTCTCCATCTGCTCTCAGTGTCTATCAGAGTCAGAATCAACTTTATTGGCCAAATGTTCTTACGCATACAAGGAATTTGACTCCGGTTTACAGAAGCTTCTGGTACTTACATGTGTCACTCAAAAAACCCAAAACAAATCAAACAAACAAACAAAAAAAACAGCCTTGCCTTATAGTTGTGTGACAGCTGATCGTTACGTCAATATTTAAATGTTTCTGTGTGCATAGGTTTGTCTGTGTATATACAGTATACGTGGATCTGCATCTGTATGCATGCACATACACATGGAGGTTTATTGTCATATTTGGTGCCAGGTTTGTCACCACTCTTAAGTAATTTTTAATTGTTTGAGTGTGCGTGTCAGAGTCGTCATAATGAGTTGACTCCTCCTGTGTTCTGTCCCATGCTAATGCTCTTATCCCTGTAGGCAGGATCAGTGCTGGTTGCATATGTGTTGTTGTTTGGGTTCTGTCCTTAGCTACAGCTTCTCCTGAGCCACATGCTTGGATAGTAAAAAGACTGGTGCTTTTTTCTACAGCCAGCAGCAAGCTGAAAAAGCCTCAGTTCACTTTGTTGTAGTTTAATTTGGGTTTTGCCAGTGTTCTAGTAGGGGGTATAATATGTTGTTGATGCTGCCAAGGTGTAATGCCAGTTTGTGTGTGTTTGTGCGGGGTGCAATCCTGCTCTGCTCTGTGTGGTTGTCGGGTGTTTTTTTATGCCAAAGTGTGGGTTTGTGTGTGTGTGTGTGTGTATGTGTGTTACTGTGTTGTGGGTCTGGGTGTTTGTGTATGAATTTAGATTTTGTTTTGGTGAGTCCCTGCGCATATGTGTGTGTGTGTGTGTGTGTGTGTTCTGCTGGGTGAGTGCAGGGACACTGTGTTTTCCCTCAGACCCAGTGAGTGGCTGCGATGCAGTGACGCTCGCTCCTCTGATCAGTGCCAGAGCTCAGTAGGTGGGGGTGGGGGGTGCACTCCAGTCAGTAGTTCACTGATCTGGGGCACACATCTCTGTCTGCCTCTCTCTTGTTGTTCTGTCTGCATCTCTCCCCCCTTTTTCTATCTTACTCTTGCTCCCTTGCTCACTTGTTTGTTATGTCACTCTCAATCCCTTGCTCAGTCTCGTTAGTTTCCTCCATCCCTCTATCCTTCCCTCCCCTCCATCTCCCCATGCTTAGCAGATGGACACGCCGCTGAGTGACCTGATTGTTGCGGGGGCAAGACACGCTCATAACATCGCCATTGTTTCACTGAAACCCCCCTGAGCTTTGTTTCTTCCTCACTTTGCATGATTGTCTTCTGTTGTCTTCTGCTGATTTTCTCAGTTTTATGCTTCTTTCTCTCTGTCTCACATCTCTGTCATCCTTGTGTATTTGTATTGCAGTCAAGTCTGTTTACCTGCTGTGCAATTATCTCCATCTTTGTGTGCGAGTAAGTGTGTGATTGTCATTCATTCACCTCTATTCACCCCATGACAGATTACCCTAGATAAAAGTGTGCGAAGATGTTTTTTTTCCCTCTATGAACATAAAGGATTATACCATAATTACCCTACTTCTTACTCACCCATAATCTCCTAATCCCATTTGACTCATAATGTTTTTATGAGTGTGATAGTTATTTTTGAACGTTTTTACACTCTGAGAAGTTAAGCTGTTTACCAAGGACTTTGACAGTTTCTTCATTTCCAACTCATTTCTTCGACATAAATGCCTCTTCTCCTTCAAACTATCAATAGCGAGAGATTATTTTGTCGAGGCTTGGTTTTTGTTGTGTCTGTTCCAATTGTCATGTCTGGCCTCCGTGCTTGATTCAGCGTTCGTCGCCAAAGCAAAATAGCTCCTGACATATTCATAATAGCTCTGGCTAATACTGTTGTCTCTGAAATTAGCTTTGCAGAATTTGGCCTCTAAATTTTTCATGTGAAATATGTGCCAATCAGCAGAAGTTGCTCTTTGAGCTTTACTGTTTGTTTATGTTTTGTCTGAAGTTTTAAGCAGTGTTTCTGACAGCTAGACTAAATGTATGTGTGAGTGACAGAAAATCTGTAGCTGGGTGAGGGAGGGGGGCGAGAAAGACAGTTTTTATTCATCCGCCCACTCGTCTCTGGTGTGCCGCCATGACGATACCTCTTCACCTGTGACGCAGGGAACAGCTTTGACACCTCCAGGGGAACTAATCAATATTTACAAAGCTCGCCTTTGTCTTTCTCTTCTCTTCTCTTCTCCTCTTCTCTTCTCTTCTCTTCTCTTCTCTTCACTTCTCCCGTCTCCTCTCCTCTCCTCTTCTCTGTTCATATATAAGTCACACAGTTAAAGATGTAAATACAGTTTGTGCTTCTCTCTGTTCTTTTATTGCTATCAAGTGATTCCTCCTGGATGGCTTGCGACAGCCTGGAAGGGCAGCAGAAAATTAAATGGAAATCAGACACATCCCAATTATTTCTGAGCGCCAACAGCTCATACTTGGTTTTGAGTTCCACAGATGGACATGGACACACACACACACACACACACACACACACATACACACATACACACATAAGTCACAGTACTGTTTTTGCCCACATTTATGCAGAAAAAAACAAAGTGGGAGTGTGTATGTGTGTGTCAGAGAAAGAGCATGGCACTCATCCATGAATTCATTAGCACTCTTGATGTGTATGTTGCCAGGAATGTGTGAGTGTGTGTGTGTGTTTGTTATCTGAGTAGATCTGGTAGTGGGCCCTGCATCTACCTTCAGGCCAGCCAGCCAGCCACATGCTCAGGTCACAGAAGTTACATCCCACTTCCCACTCTGCATCCTCTCTTGTTGAGTTGGCAGTGGTAAAACTGAGCATGCCCTCATACCTGCCGCATGCACTGGCTAGTCAGCTGACTTATCAATGGACACTGAGTCCAGTCACATTTCACAACTCGGGGGGCATTTATGTGTATACACTCGGTACAGTGGTTTGTAATTTGAACTCCATCAGACTTTTTTATTTTTTGGATTATTTTTTCAGCATTTTCTGCTTTTTTATTTGACAGTGACGGTGGGGATTTAGACAGGAAAGACAGGGGAGAGAGGGGGGATGTTGCTGCGATCGGGACTAGGCCCTGGTACATGGTGTGCACTCTTTACGGGTGAGCCACCGGTGCGCCCCCATTTTTTTTGTTGTTAAACAGATTGAACACTCTTTTGTTGACATAAGCCCTCAAAAACCCTCAGTCAGAACCAAAACTTACGGTGAGGCGTCTTTTTATTACTACGGTCCACTTTTATTTTAGCGTCATTTGGATTCTGCCTTTTATTTTGCTATTGTGAATCACTTTGTAAGCACTATGTTTTGAAAAGTGATATACAAATGTTATTATTTATTATTAATATTTTTATTGTTTGTTTTTGTTACTATAGTGCTATAATTTGCACTCTTTCTCACTCTCTATGTGATATTCTTTTTAACACCAGTTTCATGCCTCATTATAATATGCATATGTAAGAGCAAGCACTAATGGCACACAACTGGATATAGATAAACGATGTGTTAGAGTAATCAGGGCTTTCGTGTGTGTGTGTGTGTCTGTGTGTGTGTCTGATATATGAATCCTGAGAACCAAGGCAGGCTTTAATTAATGGCGCTTGATGATCAGCAGGCGAAGGCAAACAGCAACTAAACGACTCTGCCCCCCCATCAGAACGGATAATTGCATTTCACCAACAGATTCATGCCGCAAACACGCTGCAATCAGCCCACATGACGGGGATGTAATTTTTTCTGTAGGGCTTCAGTTTTTTTGTTTGCACAACTCCCCATTTATTTCTCCAAGGAGGCAACCAGGCTGCTGCTTATTTTTCTGGTTTTTTTGTTTTGTTTTGTTTTGTTTTGGACGTTTGCTGTGTGTACATTCACACTCCGGGAGAGAATAGGTGAATGTGAAGGTGGTGCAACTATGGAGTCTGACGCTCTCTCTCTCTCTGTCTCTCTCTCTCTTTTCTCTCCTCCTTCTTCCCACTGTGACTCCCACCCTCCCCCCTCCTTTCCTCTTCTCTTTAGCTATTAATATGAACTGCTGAATAAAGTTGTCGAGGTATTTCAGAGGAGCACTTTGTTATGGCTGTCCCCCCCCGCCAGGCAAATGAGAGGTGGGAGCTCCAGTGCTGCTCCCTGTGTGAGATTAATATTACAGCAGCTACCCTTTTATTTTTAGAGGAACATTATGGGCTCAGTGCCCTGTCATTACTCCTCAAGGAGCAGTAGCACCATGGACTACCTCTGTCCCTACCTCTATACCTCTCTCCCTCTCTCTCTGTGAGTGTGTGTGTGTGTATATATATGTACACACCCCTCCAAGATAATTTTTATTGCCACAGGTATTCTCTCTCTTTCTCATACTCACACATACACAAAAACACACACTTGAACACACACCCCATCTTTTCTATCTTTGTATCTGTCTTTATCCCTCTCATCACCCTCACTGGGCCTCTTATCGCGCGTTGAGAGGCTGTCTTCTGTGTTCTTCTCTCTCAGCCTGTCAGGAGACGAAGGGGAGATTGGTCAGATTGCATTGAGGTTGCAGTTGACACAGTCACGACTTGTGATTGCTTGGATATCAATGTGAAGTGAGATCTGTGGCTGGGTAACGTCAGGTAATAGCTACCATTTATGCAAGAAAAAAACGTTCACAGTCCCCTTAGTAACAAGGTTGTGAAGGAAGAAGTTTATTTTTATATTCTGTAAAAACTAATGGAGTGAAAAGGATAAAGAATGTCATTGTTCAACAGTGACAAGAAAATATTTGGGTTTTTCTAGCTAAAGCACAACCCTGACATTGTTCATTGAAACTGTCCAATTCACTGATGGAGATTTGCCTTATGTGTGACAGACTAGCTCTCACACAGCTTAACTATATGTGACACTTCAAAGTTTTTTCTTTCTCAACACTGCACCTCTCACACAGTGGCATGTGGATTGTTATAAATTGGGTTTGAAAAGAAAAAGCTCTTAAGGTGTTGGTATTATCTGTAGTATTTTTACATATTGCAAGATCATAGCGTAAGCACAATGCACTAAGTTTTTTGTTTTGCATCAAGTTAATTCCTTGATCACAGCTTGCAAGCCCTCTTTTTTTTTATTGAGGTTCTCTTGTGCATTTGAAGTTTATTTCAGAGCGATTATCGACCTTTCTCAGTTTGTTATACACAGAGGACAATTTGGCACAGTTAAAAAACTCCTTTATTGTATTTTCACAGCATAATGATGGCACTTTGACATGATGCATAAATTGTCAACTATGGTAGATTATTGCAGTGGAGTATTAATTCAAGGCATAGATGTAAGATTTTGTCTGTGTGTGTGTGTGTGTGTGTGTGTGTGTGTGTGTGTGTGTGTGTGTGTGTGAGTGAGTGAAGTTACTTCCTGGATACCACCCAAGTGTATTCCATCCCCACGTAACACCCAGCTTGCCACTGGAGAAGCTTAATGAGCAGGTGACACACACAGGGGACCACCATGTTTACAGGAAATGCTGTCATTTCCTCTGGGTGATCTGTGTTGAAGTGTGTGTGCTTTGACATTATGAATATTATATTTCTACCCAGCACATGCAACATTTTCATATATAAATTAAAAATGCATGCAAGTGTGCTATGTGTGAGTGCATGTGTCGTGTATATTAGGGCTTTAGCTGTATGTGTGTATGTGTATGGTTGAGTCTTTGCAAATGACCTGAGGACTAGTGGGAAGCTTATTTCTGCAACCACTTGCATTTCCTCCCTAATTGTTCCACCTCTGCCCATAAACTGTGTGTGTGTGTGTGTGTGTGTGTGTGTGTGTGTAGGCATGTTGGAAAGAGAAAGGGGGGCCTTTTCTCTCTGCTAGCAGTGTCAGCAGGTGAGCTGCCCTGTTGGGAGAAAAGAGAGAAATCGCCAAAGCATGCAAATCGCGACTCTGAGGGGCGAATCAATTAGGTGCATAGTGGCTGGAGCAGAAAGCCTAGGAGAGG
>OMLB01038191.1:4781-15075 GCA_900302555.1 Myripristis jacobus | reverse complement strand
AAAAAAAAAAAACACCAATTGGATCCGTGGCTGCTGCTGCTACCGCTGTTTAAATTGGATTACATCCTAATTTACAGGCCCTTGTCGTAACGCAGAGGGATGGCGAAGGCGTGGACGGACCAATCACAGAGTAATGATGATGAATGGGAGATTAATGCGCATACAAGCAAGACAATTTAAGCCTTCATCTGTTTAAATAGGCTTCCAATATCATTTGGAAACGGAGGTCACGTTAAATCAATCGGGGGACGCGTGAAAGTCGTTTTCGGCGGCGTCTTTATCAACATTATTTACGGTGCACCGGAGACAGCTATACACACCAGGAAAATGGTCCGGCTGCTACGTGCTAATGTAACATGCCAGAGCCACAAAAGCAGAGCAGGGTAGGTTTAAGCTGTGGAGCCTCCTTAAATCCTGCACAGTCTGGTTGTTTAAATCAAGTGGAACCAAAGGTTGCTCAGGGTCTGTTTACATACAGGCAATATTAATAATATTCATCTTTTTAACTGCAAGTGAAAATGTTTCATCCGCATACACCCACCCAGTTGGGTTCCTGGAGTATACATGCCATGTCTGAGATCAGGGCTCCATGGTATTTAGGGATGGGGGGCAGCATTTGAATTATATTAGTAAAGAAAAATGTGTCTCTAGTTTTGGAGGCATTCTAGTTTATGAAATACTTTTTAGTAATGTCAACAGGCATCATCTGCTTTGGACTCTGGCAAATCTGCTTCACGTTGATCTCTATTTATTGATATTGTTCTTGAATGGGAATTTATTGATTCTTCTTACAGGTCACCAAACTCCATTCACAGATACAGTGGAGTATTTTTGTGGAAGCTTTTTGAGCAGAGCAGCTGCTGCTGTAGCAGATGGGGTATTAACTGCCTTGCTCGATGGTCTCTGGCAGGGTAGTATAACTGTCTTGTCAAAGTGCCACACATCCAGCTCATTTGGTCTGTCAATGGAACCGTTTTCCTCTGCTTCACTGGGTTTGTGTGTATATCTCTCCTGTCAGCCTGAAGCCGGCCTATTCTGACACTCGCTGAGCTGCCCATCCTGGGAATCAAATCAGCAGCCTCCAACTGATCTAATCCTGCATCTTTAGACTTACTTTACGCTACTCCTCAATATAATTAATATAAACCTCAGGAAGCTACCCAAAGACAGATTATGAAACAGCCAATCTCACCTCTTTCACATATAGCTACATGTCTTCCTCAATTCTCTGCCACGAACAGGAGCTACAACAGAAAAGACAAGGAAGAGAATTAAAGAAAATGTAGTTAATAGGCTACAAGCATACAGTAACCAAGAGCGGCACAAAATATTGCAAAAATGTCAACAAATAAACTAGTCCATATGATACAATTTATTCTGAATTGATATGTAGGCTAAAGAGAAGCACATACCATGAGAATCTGGATGTTTATTGGCTTATGGAATATGAACTGTTTCTTAAATGCATTCTGATTTATTGGCATGATTTAACGTTACTGTTTATAAACAAGTGGAGGAAAATGGGTATGCTTGAGTCACAAGATTATTTTCCATTAGCAACGCCGATCCTTCAAGAATATACAATCATAAATTTTGGAGGATTACTATGGCCTTTGTCCTTTGTCTACACAAAAGATGTAAAACATTTCATTGTTAGGAACGTGTTTGGGCATGATTCTCCCCTCACTGAGGTTTGGGAATTGTATTTTACACTTGAATGGGCGCTGTGATTCCCACAGGCCCACCTCACTGACCTAGAGTCATGTTCCCTCCTGCAGGCTGGTGTAGGCCATGTGTAGACCTACAGAGCGTCCCTTATAGCTACATAGTGATGAAAACACTGAATCAAACTCCTACCTGCTTGTTTCTTCAATAACTCAGGGAGACAAGGGTGGTTTAGACGCTCCTGACATGGCACACCTTCACTCTGTCTGCACCGACATCAAAATGTTTACCAGCCTCACCTGTTGTAAAGGCTTCAGTAGCACTGGACATGATTGGACAAGCTAGCTGTAAGGATTTAAATGAACCAGGCCTATAAAAACAAAACGAATGAGACATGACACAAGCTTAGGGGGGTCCAAGAAAGCGACCAAGGAGGTGGCTTATATCTCCTGCGTTTCTCCATTGGCCTAGCCTTTAGCCTAGCGACTGTGTAGCCTACCTGACAGTCTGCTTCCTGTTGACACCGGCACGCAAATGGTCATGTGACATGCGTTTTCGGCCAGTGAGTATGGACGGAGATTATTTCTGATATTGTGTTAAAACGCTAATATGGACACAGATAGTTCTAGATTTATAATGCCATTTTGTAACCCAAACCTCTCAGTATGCAGTGGCTTAAGTTTATCCACATCTTGTTCTTCTTTTTAACTTTTGTTTGATGGTTTCCCATTGGCTGTAGCTGGATTTGTGGTGCGTTCAGGGGCGTTGAGTTTTATGAACATGCTTTAGAAACAGTGTAAATCAGCTATAAGTGAAAAAAAAATACTGAAGAGATTGTCAAAATCTAAGATGGAACTTACTTTCAGAATGGCGCTCTGGCCTCTTTTTGTATATGTACCTTGCTTGCTAACAGCCACCTATCACATATACAGCAGCAAGGCTTTCTTTGGTGAGTTGCATTCGTTTGGAATGAATAGCTACAGGGATGTGGTGCCAGCTTGACAGTGGTCAGTTTACCACAGAATGTCTTCATTGACCAATCAGATTTGAGTATTCAACACAGTCATGTAATAAGGTAAACATAATAAGAGCATGGGATTATAGGTTCCAGTGTCAGTGACTGAACATTAGATTAACAGACCAATAAATAATTGGGCATGGTCTAACAAACAAATTTTAGTTTGCATTCATGGCATGTCATAATTGGAAATACTCTGTTTTGGAAATATTCCTTACTGGACACTACTATTATGTGTTTAGTATGCTGTAAGCTTTCAGGATTGCATATTGTGGGTGTTAAAGTATATTAAAGGCTATGTCATCTGCTGACTGCTCTGCCAGCACTAGGCTTCCATAGTAGGCCACTACTATCATGCAGCTTCAAGCAGCAATTAAAATGAGCATATAAAGTAGTCAGACGAGTGCAGAGATGTAATGTCATATTTTTTTCCAGTGCAAATTGAGACAACATGGTGTAAAAACAACAGGATTCCATATGGGGCAATGCAAGACATATGACAGAAAGTGCACTTGTGATGACTATGAGGCCCAGCTGCCCTTGTCATGTCACTTTAAGTGCTGCGGAGAGAAGTGTAGTCAGTATCCAGTAGGGGATTGAGCTCATGTGTTATGAGAACATGAGTAGAAAAAAAATAGAGAGAGTAGAAATCTGGCATTATCAGCACCAGAGGTCCTGAGGCTCAGAAATGTTGCAAAAGTTGCAAAGCTTTGTGTAAGCATTAATTATACAAGACGGTGCAAATACAATTAGGATAATGATCAGTGCAATTTGGATAATAATCAGCAGTTTGGTAATAGATATTGCAATCAGAGATGCAGGTTGTGGACAGAGGTAAGAAGGATGGCAGTCCTTGTAAAAATCTGTAAAGGCAATCTTCTTATGGACATGAATTTAAGAAGAACAATTTTTGGAACAGCGAACTGCCTGCATGTGCGAGCAGAGTGGAGCAGCTAACACCTGATAACTTGTTTAGTAGTGTGAGCAGCATGCTGGGGCTTGTCCCTGGACCTGGAGGAGATGGAGTTCTGCCCAACTGAGATGGAGGAAGTGACAATGGCTTTGATGATTAAATATGCTAAAATATTATTAGCTTCCTGAGTCGCTACAGAAAGAATGTTTGGTGATTATGTTTTCCAAGAACCTAAATGACTAGAGTTGAACAGTTTTGCAGGTTTGGGGTTTGGGACTGAACTCCTGTTGATGTCCAGGAGGAGATCTGTGTGCATCCTTTGAAAGTCAATCCTGATCACGACCCTTGTGAGTATTTAACTTCACTATGACACACAAGTAGAGCATAACTTCCCAAGGTTGGTGTTGCAGGTGAACTTTAGCGATTTGCTGAGCATGTGGTTGTTGGTACAAATCACTGATGTGGTGGGAATAGAGGAGTTGTAAGAGTGCACATTCCAGGGATCCTGCACTTATGCTCAGAAAGACATATGGTGACAGGTAGGGTCCAACCGGTACAAACTGCTATGACAAGTTCTGGGGTGATGACGTTGGACACAGAGCTCAAGCCAATGAAAACAAAGTTGGCACTGCAGCCAGGGGTGTCTCGGTGTTCCATGACAAAGTGTTAGCCCAGGTTTACTGCATCATCCACTGACAGACCTGACCCGTAAGCAAACTGTAGATGTTCATGCAGTCAGTCTGTGATAAATTTTGCTCAGTTCTCATAGTGTAGTGCAACATCGGGCAGTCAATGTGATTGCTGTGGTCATTACAGTTACCAATATAAAAATATTCATCACTTTCCTCCCATGAATATCACAGGAAATTAGGATTATTTCCAGTCCCCAATACATTTTCATCGTAATCACCCGCTTTCAGACTATGCAGCCATAATCTAAGTTTGCCCAACCTCTTTAAGCCATCAAAACTGCTAGTAAGTTTGTTGTCTCCAAGTGGAAGTTTTCCCACTGCTTGGATTTATGGGGCAAAAAAAATGACAGGAGCTTTGGACATTGAGGCAGTTTGTTTGAATCATGGACACAAAAATTCAAGTGTCCAAATAGTGAGTAGTGAATGACTGCTCATGTGGAGAAATAACCAAAATAATATTACTTTTGAAATAAGTATTGAAAAATATATTACTTTTTGGAAAAAGATGCCTATTTCATATATTACCACATAGCTTCCTCAAGTCAGACATATTTGTCACTCCCGTACGTTGGTTTTAATCTATTTGGTTGCAGGTAACCTCTGATGATGATGATCCATTTTGACACACACCTACAGGCTGGACTAGCAATGGATCAGTGTCAAATCCTGGAGGAACTTGCAGCTTATCCTTGAACCTGGAGGAGGTGAAGCTCTACCAGACTGGGATGGAGGATATGACAACAGCATTGAGTACTGACAGTGAATATACGTATTTGCTTCTGTGCTACAGTGATTTGAAGGAAATTGCCAGTGTTCTTCTTCAGGCATCTTTGCCATTTCTCTTTAACTTCTACATATCTGTCTTCCACTGCTAACTGGATTCCATTCAGCTCCGTCTGTCTTCAGATCTGACAGACGCACTCATCAGTTTAAAGCTATAATCCATCAGTGCAAACTGAATGTGCTCAAATATTTTTTGTTTATTTTTTGTTGCTCTCTGGCAGTGAGTGCTTGCAGCAAGGCCATGATAGGTTGTATTTGAATCAGCGCACTGAACAGAAACATACATTTTAGGTTAGTATTGGCAGTTGTTTGGCATGGTCAGCTGAAAGGCGCTAGTTGCCAGCTAGGCGCTCTTCAGTTTTCAGAGGTCATGTAACTGAGTTTCACATGACCTTTCAATAAAAGGACTCTTCTCCAAACTATGAAAACAAAGACACTTAACGGAAAGTGCACAATGAATAATGAAAAAAGACCAGGAAAAATTGTAAGTAATATGCAAAGCAAAAGAGGAAATTGGATCACTTGAAATGCTTCTACCTTTAATTAGTAATTCACATCAGAGTAACCCCTGCACCGTGAGACAAGTACATTCCACAACAAGGTGATAAAGGGGTTTCCCAGAATGTGGCCCAGACTCTTCCTACCTTACACCACTTTCCATCCTCTCAGTACTTGTTCTGAGGCAGAAATCCATATGGAACCTCCTGTCTGAGTGATAATGCTCATAAGGTCCGAGTCTTTTATCGGCCCTCCGCCACTGATAGCAGTAGAAATCAGCTCACTGCAGATCGATGCAGCAAGAGTTTTATTTCACTGTCAAGTGTGAGAGAATGACTGCAGATAGCATAGGTGTTAGGGGATGCGTGTGTTAGTATGTGTGTGTGTGCCCGCGAGATCACAAACCTGGCTGGCTTTAAAGTTTGTAACTATCATTACTTAAGTTGGAAAATCTAATCTATAATCACTGTGCTTTCTGTGTGAATGTGTGTATGTGGCTGGTTGTCGTAAATGTGTGCACAATTCCCCCTACACAGAGAAAATACTCAAAGACTTGGTTTGAAGATTTAAAAAAAAAAAAAAAAAAGAGCTCGGCTCCAAGCTACTGTGATGTACATTCGTCAGTTAATGTTCAAGTAATGGCTGCGTAATGGTCAAGTGACAGTTTATTGATAGAGCTAGTAGCAGCTCAGCCACCAAGGTCTCCCAAAAGTCTTACTCAGCGTTCTGATGATAATCAAGTTATTAAATTTCATTTGATTGTTCAGCTGCTTTCCCCATGAGATCTTTTGTTTTGTGGAACAGCTTATGGAGCACACCAGATCGTGCGATATTGTTTAAAATGATTTAATAAGCACTTTGTTTTACGATGGAGTGTTATTATTTTACGACCTTCTCGGCAGCCAATGGCTTTGCAGATCAGTCCAATTCTCTCCACACCTCATTTTATTTTACTGCACGCTGGCCGCTTTACTGCTCGGCAACGGTGGTGGCTGAAGGCGACAGGAAAAGTTGTGCCCCTTCTTTCCCAGAGAATGATCAAACAGAACAGAGGGGAGAGCACTAGTACAAGCCTGTTCCCACAGTCGGACTGGACTCAGATACCACTCAATGCAGCGTACGGTCTCATGCAGAATGGGCTGCAATCTTTGGTGCTGCGGTGACGTTCTGGAGCATATCTAATTTCATTTGTAATAAAATGATCAACATGGGCATTTAATCACAAGTTTAGGCGTTATGCATAATCATAATGTCTGTGCATGCATGGTTGTGTGTGCACGTCATTATCTATTGCTACATGTGGATACAGAGGTGTGTGTGCTGGTGTTTGTAGATGCCTGCCTGTTGGCGTGTGTGCTTGTGATGGAGCACCTCTGTGCCGCAGTGATGTATCCTCATTATGTCCCCATCCCGTGACCGTCACACCCAGCCTACTGGTCCTCTCCTGGGGGACTGGGATGTCCAGGCTTCCCCTTCTTTCCGCCCCTCCAAACACCAACATCCATCCTTCCAACCCCCCACACTCCACCGTGCATTCAGTCTGGGGTGCCGAGTCGTCCTGCTGACCTCTGACTGCTGATGACCAATAGCTGTGGTTTGGTCATATTAACTCCTCTAAATGTGTGGACTATTATAAAGCACTTTATCGTGATTTTAGGTTGGCTCAGCAGTAGTGGCTGAATGCATGGCAGGTGTATTCACCTCATGATGAAGGTCAGAATCCAGGCTGGACACTGAACAAACACTGTGAGGGGAAGACACTCTAATGGCCATAAAGGTCGTAAAGTTCGAATTGTTCCTGAGTCAGAATTGCCAGGCCCGGCCAGGTCAGTTCATATTAGCTGCTCAGGTACCCAACATGTAGATTTGCCAGGACCTGAACCTGACAAAGTGTTGACTGTTTTATAGAAGAAATCATAAGTCATAAATCATAAGTTGGTGACAGCACCACATGAGCGGTGGTCTATCTCTGCACATACGGTGTAACAGTGAAATACTTGCAAAAACAGAATATGTTAGTGGATCTTCATGAGATACAAGTACATTTTTGTTTGTGAAACATCCAGCATCCAAGGTGCACAACCTTCTCATGGGACTACTGTATATGTAGCTGGCTTGGCAATTTTGGTTCCAGAAGTTATTCAAACCTCTTGTTTATGATCACAATACTTTGCAAGGAGAGAGGAAGATATATTTTTCTACTGGAAATGGGCAGCGTATCTCTTAAAAGCAGGTGGAGCACGACACTGACTCTGCCAGGGTTAGGGGTTCAATTCCCACTGGGGCCGGCTATGCTAAAATGTATACATTCATGGTACTGTAAGGCACTTTTGGATACCAGTGTCCACTAAATGCAATATTCCAGGGGCAGGATAATGACTCGAGTGCATGTGCGTGTTGAGGCAAGATAAGTTAGGGAGGTAAGGTTACACCATGGGAAAGGGACCCGAGGAGATAGTGGTACCAGATAGTGAGGGCATCAGTGGAAGAGCTAAGAGCCTGTGCTTAGTGTGTTAATGGATGATATGAAAGAACACTCACAGTGTTTGGCCTGCAGCAGACCTCCCCAAACCTATAAAACTGTGGTGATGGAAAGACAGGGGTGGGGTCAGCCTCATGTGTGTGTGCTTGTGTGTCTTTGTGATTCATGTCAGGTTAAAATACCCTCACAACAATGGAAAAGTGGTTGATTCTGCGGGCTGTTCTGCAGACCACACTAGGTTTAAGGTTTAACTTTAGGTAAGAGTTACTGCTTGAGGTGGGTTAAGGCTGGGGTAAGAGTCATGGTTAGGTGTAAGACTGTGGGATTAAGGCTATACTTAGAACCCAAGCTATTTCGCCAAATGTTGTTATCACAATTCCAAACCAAAATTTTCTTTAATGGCTTTAATGATAAATGTAGAACATTATTTTACTGTACTTTTGCATCTTACATAAACTCTTCAGCTATCTTCAACTACAGCAGACATTGTAAATTACATGACATATTTCAATATGGCCAATATTCTAACTTTCACTACTAATGTGCAGTGAATAGTATGATTAATACATAGGTTATAACAAGTGGATATGAAAGTAAAAAACTGCTACATTTTGATATAAATAAATGTTAGTAATGTGATCACAAGAACAATAACGATTCAACCTATATCCATACCCAAATGCAAATGAAAGCTTTTACCTTTGTTGCATTTGTTGTTCATGAAACCACACAGGTGTACAGGAAGTGATGCATTTATAGTCTGTAGCCACTGCAACAGTGTTTTGTTTGGAATAGACAGAAGAACTCAGTATTTAGCATAGATAGTCACAGCCACTCTGGCTGAATGATTAGGGAACAGAGCACCACCAACAGAAACTCAAACTTCATTAGAAAATATAAAGAAAAAGACACAGTACTAGATACACCGACTGGCACCAGTTTTCTCTGGGAAGGGGCAGCGGCAAAAATCAAACAAGTGGCACCTCACAGATTACCACTCTAAGTCATTAAAATGTCCTCAGATGCATCACAACAGTGGCATTGGTGTGAATGGTCTGCAAGCCAAATGTGTGCACATGTGTCATAAACCAGTCATGTAAATACTCTAAACAAAACACATTGCCACCAAAAAATGAAACTGGTCCAGCATAACAACAGTGCCAGAATAGACAGCATGAACAGATGACGGGCTGGCTTAGGGAGGACAGACATGGTGACGCTGACAGATAGACCTGTGGCGTCTTCTGCCCGTGACTCACAGACCAGGAACCTGGAGCAAGGAGGAGTTTTGGTCAGTTGAGGAGGAAGGGAATGGGTTGAGCGACAACAGAGGAATGAGACTAAGAGCTTGGGTGATGGTGAACTGTTTTACAGTTCCTTGCTTGCAGTTCTTTTGCCTGTCATCTGTGTTTTAGGAGGGAAGGAATGGAGAAGCGATAGAATTGAAATTTTTAAACACTAAACGCTTTGCAAACAAGGAAGAGAGAGAGGAAAAACAAGTCAGAAAAGGAGAAAGAAAGGTTGGGCTGACGGAAAATAAGACAAGGAGAATGTGGGAGGGAGGGCTCTAGAGATCGAGGAAAAGATGGAGGCAGGGAGGGAAAGGTTTATGGTGATGCTCTGTTTGTGATGGCTGTCTGCTGGATGAAAACAGGGCCTCTTTAACTCCTCACGGGTTAATGGAACTTTTATGAGTTTGTCCTGCAATCATGTGACCCCTGGTGTCTCCTTTCCTCTCTTTCGCTCTCGTTCCGTCTCTGTCTCATTCCTTCCCCTATCGTAGGGCAGATCAGAGGTGTGCCGCTCCTGTGTTTCTGTAAACACTGCTCTCTCTGCACCGGGTTTATGAGGACGGAACCAGCCAGTTAGGAGGACGTCTAAGACAGTGGGTGACTCACTGGTCGGACTTCAGTTTACATTAGGTAAAGACTTGTTTATGCAGTGGTTAGTATAGTCAGGTGGAGTGTATGGACAGCAGCAGCATAATGGTGTAATGGCTGAGGAGTTAACAGGCGTGGGGTAATCAAAGCTCTCCTGGCTAAGATCTTCTGGGTCCAACCTCTGCCTTATCCTTGTGAGCAACCCCGCTTTCCAGTGGGTGGCAATGAGTGTTTAATTAGAGCTAAAAAATGGCTCATTTTTGTGACCACAACCACATTTAATACCTCAGACACTTTCACTTCCATGACACTATGCACCCAAAACCAAGTCTTGTTATTTCCCCAGCATTAAAATCTCTCCTC
>OMLB01038187.1:18088-29585 GCA_900302555.1 Myripristis jacobus | reverse complement strand
CTGGAACGCATCATTACCCTGCGTTCCAGTACTCATACTACCATACTATTTAGTAGGGGGAAAAATAATATGTGTACTGTACTATGTATGTCCCAATACATAGTACAGTATGTCAGATGCAGTATGCCAAGAGTACCAGGATGTTCTACTACATCCGGTCAGATTTCGCAGTATGCATTTCAGCATGCTGCTCTGGCCATTCTGACCCACAATCCTTTGCGCAGCGGACGTTACATCACACACAAGCCATGCCACGCCCACATACGGACGACAACAAAACACCCATTTCGCATAAAACTCACTCAGTGAGCAGAAGCGACAGGAAGACATAAGATCAGAAATATGACAGACGACAGCGCAGTATGAAATAGCACCGGCATTCTGACAACAACCTTCAAATGTGGCGCTATGGACGGCGGCGGAAGTGAGCAAGAGGGGCGGACTTCAGGGACGATGTATGTAGTGTGTTCCAATAGTATGCATTCACATGCATATTGCATACTAAACTACATACTTTGTAAGGGCGGCTGCAGTACATACTAAAAGTAAAAAGTATACTGTAAGTATGTGATTTGGAACGTAGGACGAGTTTTGTCTGTTCTCTCTCTCTCTCTCTCTCTCTCTCTCTCTCTCTCTCTCTCTCTCTCCCCGTCCTGCCTGCCCTTGCTCCTCTCTCTCTCTGCACACCTGCTCACCATCTGGAATCAGCACACCTGACTGAGATCAAGCCATCACCACTTGACTACCAGAGCCCTGCACTGACAGCCGGACCTTGCCAGAGCGCTGTGCCATCCTCAAAGCCTTGACCCCCGTCAATATGGCTGCCTGTCTTACCAGTTTGTCAGTTTCCTTGCCTGCCTGCCTGCCCTTAAGGATTCATAAGCAACTCATCAACTCATTGGCACAGTTACAAATCAACCTGGGCCTAGAGCTAGATACACTAGAAAGGTAAAACAACATAGAAAAAAGTAGGCCTACATAATGTACATAGAAATACAACAAGAGTAAGAAGCTCAAGTCAGACCCTCTCCTCTTTCTGATGTCTACCCAGTAAGCCAGAACCTCACAGGTGTGTGTTCCTCTTCTCCTTTTCATGCCTCGCTATTCATGTCAAAATGGCTGTAACAGGCCTGTTAAACTGGGCTCAGACTACAGGAGTTGATTGGCCGATTTAACCCTGATTCACCCCTCCCGGCAATCGGAGAAGAAATCTGGTCTGGGACCTAAGTCGATCCCAATGTTCGGCCTAGATTATCTGGTAATGTGAGGGGTTTACAGATCCAGCCTTACACCCCCAACAGCTCAAAGACTCATCGGGGCCACCACTGTAATTTTCAAACATGTTTGATATTTTAATCAGGCTAATTATGTCACGAGGCTACTGTCCGAGCGGGACTACACCAGCCAACAACAGGCTGTTGTACTGGTGTTTTTGACAGCTGAGATGGAGGAAAGGCTTGTCTATATGTGGCCAGAGCACAACTGCCCTACATAACGTGTCTTTAAAGTAGTGGTGTGCAGATCGGCTCTGACGGCGTCCAGCGGCATCTGTATGCACACGTTAATCATCCAGTTACATCGCTGTGCAAATACGCACAGCCTGTCTCTTAATGGGGAGAGTTATCGTTTCTGCTGCAGGGGATCACTGCACTATTTAATACACTCAAAAACTCAGTGTGTGATACGCCATAATTTTCAAGTCTTGTAGTGTGTGCATGTATGATATTAGAGAGAAGAAGATCTGTGAAGATTCGTCTTATGTGGGTGATGCAACCTAATTTAAAAATCGGGTAGGGTTTTAAATCTTCTATAGTCTGAGACCGGCATTAGTCTTAACATATTCAGAGCTTTGGGTGGGAGTATCATCACTGGAAAGAGTTGGACTTTTCTTTTTCTTTTTTTTTTAAATTGCATTTTACAGCTTTTAACATGTATATAGATTTTTATCAGTAATACACGTACAGAGATAATTAGGGCTTTTGAAAATGTGTTTTTCTAGCTGGAAGAGAAGATACAGCAGATTCACACACATATACCCATTACTTATACTAAAAGCATTCATGTTTCACAGCTAAACATAGGTCTACAAATACAGGGAAGTAAACAACAACAATGGAGGAAAGCAGTAAGAGACAGGACGGCAGCAAAGCTAAACGTGTGGTAGATCACATCTGTTTGCATTTAAATGCACATCATTTCTCTGGAGACAGACGCTTTTATTCTGATGAGTGGACATCCTCGTTTGAACCTACGGATGACCTTGGATTAAAAATGCACATTGGATGTCCCATTTCACTTTTTGCCCCTGAAAGCAGGAGCCTTTACATCACCGTGTTGGTTTGTCTGATGGTCAGTCAGCCATTAGGACCAGTGGCTCATATCTCCAAATCTATTCGGTCGATCGCCATGAATTGTGTTGACAACATTCTTGTTGCCCAGAGGATGAGATCTGTCCCTTGTGGTGACCCTATGGCTTTTCCTCTAGTGCCATCAGCAGGTCAAATTGTCAATATTGCAGTGGAATATTTCAAATCTATTTGGTGGATCACCGTGAAATTTGAGCACAACATTCATGGTGCCTAGAGGATGAAATCTGGCAGTTTTGGTGACCATATGACCTTTCCTCTAGCACTACCAGCAGGCCCAGTGGGGCATCTACATTAAAATGCACTTAATATTCTTTCAACCTCACAGGACAGAGTCTTCAAGGAGCAAATGTTGTGGATTTACAGCCAGTTGATTTTTTTCCCCTTGTCTCTCTCTCGACTCAGCATAGAGCAACCGCTGACAAGTTTCTCTTTGCTGTTACTTTTGAGCTCAAAATAAAGGTATATGTGTTTCAGCTGCTCCTCAGGCATGAATATCATTAAAATGAAGTCAGCAGCAATTAGCTTGTAACACATCGTCTCAAACCTCAGGGTGGGACTGTTGGAATGAAGCATCTGCCAGCTTTAAGAGGAACTGGCGGAAAAGCACAAGCGCTCGGAGAAAAACGACGCAGATGTTCATTTTGTCCTGATTTCTGGGTACAATATAGAAAGAGAGGGAAGAAAGATCAAGGAGAAGTATCATCAGTACAAATGGATGTACAAGAGGCCACGTTGTTGAGAAAATCTAGGAGCCAATCTTTCCCCACTCAACCCCAATAATCAAATGAGGGCAAGATGGTAAACGGTTTGTGTCTATTTATTCCTTCAGGACGACATGTGAACAGCCAGAAGTTCACTTTTGGGTCTGGCAAAACAATGATGGATTCATTCAAAAAGCCAGTAAGATTTAAGATTTGTTGCTAGAAAGTTTCCGGTTATCACACTAATATCTTAATAGCGAGTGAACGTGAACAATGTCTCATTTAAAAAAATGGGTAAAACACTCAGTGATATTCTCTCATCTGAAAATCAGCTGCCCCATTTACTAATACGGTTTGTCCAGAGAAGCAATGACGGTAATACTAATACTACTAATAATATTACTATCACACCTATCATAATGCACTTACTAGGCTAGATTTAGCAAGGCATGAAAGAAGTACATCATACAGTGGCAATAATATAGCTTAAAAAAAATTAAACATAATTAAGATCAAATCAGACAGAAAGAAGTACAGGGTAGGCGTAGGTTAGACTAATCCTGTGTTTTAAAATCTAAGCGATCTGCACAGAACTGCATTGAGAGAACTGGGACACATGGTTAGGCAACTCAGGTTTATCTGCCAACTGGAAGTAATGTGTCTCAGTGTCTGAGGGTAGTGCTGGAGAACAAAGGGACAGTAATACCTTAGCTCCCCTCAGGCAGATAGAGCTCATTTCCATGGACACCCAGCCTCTGAATAAAAACACATTCAAAGACGTCAGCTGCAAAGATGGCAAACTTTGATGGGAAGGCTGTAGGTGTGTGGAAGCAAACAGAAAGAGCTGCTGCATCTTAAACTGTGACAATAAAGATATGTAGTCACAAAACCAGGGAACCACAAAGTACTGAATTTATGTAGGAAGTTTAATTTACTGACAGTGGTGGCTGTGAAAAATATTTAGACTGAATGAAAAGAAAGATTGTATGTGTGATGAGTACTGAAAAAAGTATGCATCAAAAACCAAGATTTCAAAAGCACCCACCACCACCCACAGATCTCCAGGGGGAATCTACTTTTTTCTGACGCAGTGATAAAAGAAAGTCTTGAAAAAAAAAAAGCTAGAAATCATCCAACCAAAAGCAAATAGTTCTCCAACTTGCACAGCTGCAGCCTCTGCAATGGGTTGTTTATCTTTTGTTTGCCAAGTTTGATATCCAGATGAAAAAGCATGTGGAATAAAGTCATATAGTGCCGGAAATCCGTGATCTAAATGATCACCAAAGTCTAATCGGCTCATCTCTGTCACCAAATTTTAGGCAAATACGTTTGTTACATATTGCTAATTAAAAAGAAAGTAGAGAGATTAAACATAGATGTAAGCTGTTTCAAATAAAATACAGCAGGTTTTCATTTTTACATATCAGATACACAGACATTGTATGTCCCAAACTGTGAGATTTTAATTTTCATTTCCACCCAGTGAGTAATTTCTCTGTTGCAGAACAACAGAAACATAGGGTCCGGTTCCAGTTGAATAAGTGAATAATTTGTGTACATGTTTGTCCTCCCCTACAAGTGTAACACAGGTTTTGGAGCCTGTGGTGGCTTTGTAAACCTGCAATTGGCCTATAGAAAAACAAGCACATTATTTCTAACTCAGATGCCCTGCTAGGCCTGTTGGTGGCGCTAGAGGGAAGGTCAAAGGGCCACTCGAATTGCCAGACTTCATCGAGTAGCCAACATGAATGATGTCACAAAAATTTCACGACATTGCCAAAAAAAAAAAAAAAAGAAAAAAGAAAAAATAGTGTGTAGTATTAACAATTTGACCTGCTGGTGGCGCTAGAGGGAAGGTCAAAGGTTGACCGAAATAGACAGGATCCTTGCTCTGGGCAACATGAATGTTGTCACCAAACTTCATGGTGATCCACTAAATAGATGTGGAGATTCGTCCCTCTGGATGTGACTGCTGACTGACGGAGCGACTGACTGACATGGTGATGTAAAGGCCCCGGCTTGGCAGCTTCCCAAAAATAAAAGATTAGTTAATTAATTAATTAATAGCGCAGACACAACAACAGTAGTGGATATGTATAGCCCCATGTAGACAAGGTCAGCTACAGATGACATGTAAAAATGAATTGGCCAGCAAGTCAGTCTCACAGTAATAATGAAAGTGGCATACTGGAAGTGAAGGATTGCTGCTATAGCCTCCAGAGTCCTGTTTTTAAAAAGTTCAAGGTCATCATATCTTTTGATAGGAGGACCTATAAGTCTTACAGGAACTGTTTAAATATTCATGAGACCCGGGAGTGCATTGTGATATATTGGATTAACTGGCTAAGCCTAATTACTGGGGGGGGGACTGAGTGACTCTCTCTTTGCATGTGTGCGTGTGCGTGTGTGTGTGTATATGTGTGTGTGTGTGTGTGTGGCTAGTTCAGGGATGTGATGGCACTGCCCTATGCAATCACAGTTAAGTGGTCTTAGTCAAGGTGACATGTAGAGTGTGGCAACCTGACAGTTGAAAGCAAAATAAATGCAGATAAGGAGGCAAATAAAGACAAATAAACACAGATAAAGACAGATAAAAGCAGATGAAGACAGCATGGGACAGAATCCTCACTCGAGTCACCTTGGACCTGTTTGCCACTGAATTTTAAGTTATTTTTCTTTGCCAAACACTTGATACATGGCGGGAGAAAGGTTTTCTATCCTTTTCAGTTTCATTGACATGGGGTATCAGCATTGGTAGTGCTGGCCAGAAGTTCATTTGCATGATATTGAGATCATTGCAGGAGCTCAGCACATGTGAATTTAATACAGTTATATTAATACGTGTTTGAAATAGAAACCATCAATAAATTATGGTTTCTATTTTTTGCCACAGTGCATTTTAGAAGACAGTTCCTTTTCAAAAAGTTGTATAAATCCTGCAGTGACTTTAGCACCAGGGGAGTCTCTTGTCATGCTGCTGTGTCAAGTAAAAATCCCTTTCCTGTTGATCCCAGTCACGCAGGATTGGAGTGTCCGTTATCATTGCATGGTCATTCTGTGATGCATCACTTCTATACTGTTTATAAAACACATATGAAAATACAGTGCAAGCAATTAACTTAAGATTTCTTTCCGAGGTTTCCAGCTCCATGTCTGTACCGGCTGTTTGAGTGAGACTGACCTTCGACCTGTTTGTTCAGATGTGTGTTCATATTTTCAGTGTCCACAGTGGCACAGTGGATCTGGGAGGGTTGTAACCTCTCAACACTAAGCTTTATCCTTTAACACCTCCCACTGAAATAAACATAAGGAAAAGGTCAGGACGTCCTTCTGGCTCAGGAGGTTAAGGTGCATCCCATGTATTTGCGAGTGTATTTCAAATCCAGCCTGGGACCCAAATCGCATGCCAACAACACTTTCACTTTATCTCTATAACTTCTGTCTCTTTCAAAAGTGGACTGTCAAATCAAGGTAGAAATCCCCAAAACTATGAGGGAAAGAAGTTAAATCCCCCCAGTTTTACCAATTACCAGACTCTTCATGAAAGTCTTTCACATTGCATCATTCCTACAAAAAAAATAGAGAAACTCTTTGAAACAGTAACCCAAACTAGCGCACTGTAGATTATGAATACCGAGTCACCAGCTGGCTCACAGGGGTGGGATGTGACAACAGGCTGTCACCTTGCCCTGAGGCGTCAACCAACTGTTAAGTCGACACAAACACGCCTGTTGTTCTTGGGGTCAAAGGTAAGCCATGCAAAGCAACAGTAAGAGGAGCTGTGCATCATGACGTTCACCAGACTCATGCTCAGTGGCTGCAGGAAGAGACTGTTAACTCAAAACAGCAGCTCGGTTTGCCATTCACACTTGTTTCTCATCTTCACACCCATGTACCCAACCTCTGTGGCAGCAGAGGTCCCATAAGCCTGACTGTGTGATGTTGCCTCGGTCAACCAGTTCACTGAAGAACAGTAAAATATCCCACCCCTCTTAGCTGTGCAGCATCAAATCTGTAGTCTCAGGAAAATAAAGAAAAGGTAAAGATTCTAAAAATGCTTTGCAGTGAAAGTGTGTTTTGAAAAGAGATTATATATAAAGATGAAGTCTTTTGAAGGTTTTGGTTTATTTTTCTTTTGTAAAAGTGCTATTCAAATAAAGATGATGATGATGATTTTGATGACTATAATCATACAGTATTCCTTTGAAAAAGAAGCGGGTTGCTGGGGCGGCGTGGCTCAGGAGGCAGAGCAGTCGTCTTGTAATCAGAAGGCTCCTGATTTGACACAAGCTTCTCCAGAGAGCATGTCGAAGTGTCCTTGAGCAAGATGCTGAACCCCTAACTGCTCCTGTGTGGCAGCTTGGCACCTTGCAATCAGTGTGTGAATGTGAGGCAAACACTGTAGAGCACTATAGAAATGCAATGCATTTACCTTTACTTTTACTTTTACATTTAGTTTCAGGAGGATTCAACCCTCTCTGTTCTGATTGAAAAACTACCACGTTAGGGGTGTGAATGTACCTGTGGATGTACACACACAGACACACACACACACACACACACACACATACACACACACACACAGATGTGTTCTGGCGGATCATCTGCAGGTTCAGTTGTTTTGAAAAAAACAATGATAATAGAATGCTGTTTTGTACAAAGAGGCAATATAGAGGGATCGGGCTGTTAAAAAGGTTCTTTTTCTTCTTTCTCTGTCACAACTCATAGGACAAACTGAAAATGCATGGTGATCAATTTAAAATGAACAAAATCATACAGGAAATGTCACGATTTCGTCCAATAACAGCAGAATATTACATCTACAAACCTAAAGCCCTATCATGCTGAGCCATCACATCAGCACCAACAGCTGTAAAACACCAATATCTATACACTGTGTCGGACCAGGGGTTACTTCACCAAGACTTGTCATGGCCAGACGTCTTCTCATTGGAAACATGGTCAAATGGTGTAAATAAACCAAAGAGGTTGTCCACAGAAACGATCAACAGCAGTCTGAGCGCTGTGCGTGTTTGCAGCTAATCTACTGTAGCTGCTTAGTGCCGAACAGGAGGCCTGCTCACACTGTTGTGGGTTATGGGCAGTGTGTGAGTTATTTGCGACCCACTTACTGGCTCATGAGGACACTGGCACGGTGTATTTGGGAAAGCTGGCACTTTTCACAAGGCAAAGTCCACTTTAGGACACTGGGAATGAACACACCAGCAACAATTTCATTATTTCTACTTACTTTGTTATTGCAAAGCCTACTAATGGAAAGGATTATGAATGAGAAGATTAAAAAAGATAATTGCTCTGACAAGCTATATTTATATTTAGCTATATCAACTAAAAAGCAACAATTTTCCTGTTTAAAACATCAGTGTCACAGTTCAGATTCCTGGAAAGACAACTTAGGTGTCACCTAAAGATGAGCACCAGACCAAGAGCCTCAGTCCATGAACAAGTGGTAGATTTAACTTTTAAATTGTTTTGTTGTGACCCTGTTTAGACCACGATCATAGCTGTGTGCCCCTACTTCATTCCCTGAGGTCTGCACACGTAGATCATACTTTTGGATCTTTCCACCTTGCAGACACACTGGATTATTGCACATGTTGTTGTGCATCAACATTATTTCAAAACACTTTTGTGCACAGAAAATGGATGGATGAAGCCAAAGTCTGAATAACACACAGCATGTTATATGTTTTTTTGTCACAAACCAGCTGCAATTTAACAGTGGATTTTGGCAGCCAGTTCACATGCAAATTAAAGTCACTGATAACCTCAGCTAGAAATGAATGGGTGAACCCAGGTAAAACTAGTTTTGCACCAACTGGGCTTAATATCCACAGCTCTCTCAGGGCCTTAGTAGAACAGGAATGCCAGTAAGCAGGTCTCTAATAATCTCTTATGAGCTTACCTATTCTACTTAACCCCAAGTTAGTGTTACATCACCACCACTGCACAAATTATTACATAAAATGTGTCAGCAAAGGATTTACATTACAAACACCCTAAGCACTTTGATGAAGAATACTCTTCTTCAATGCAATTTTATTTAATGATAGAGATGTTTTCCATGCAAAGTTGTAGCAGTTTTCTAGCAGTTTTAATGGTGCAATATGTAATATTTAAACAGCACAAAATCACCATAATATATCTGCAGCAGGTAGATATGGTTATTGGTCAATAACAATGACTCAGATGCTGGAATTTGCTTTTGCTTGAAACATGCTCTCAACACTAAATTTCCAGATTGCCTTCTGTTTTGGAAGCTAAAACCCCTTGTCAAGCAAATGTTTTGTTACAGCCCTTTTTAATTTGACGATAAATTGCCTTTTGATTGGATGTTTGTCTGGTGTCTCTGCTCTCATTAGCTAGCTTACTCATCTCAAATGTGAAATTATGACTTTATTATTTGTGTCAACCACCAGCCACAATGCTGTGCCAGAGATCTTGTGCATGTTCTCCAAATCCTTCAGGTCACCTGTTGCAATCAGAAACACCACACTGACATCTGGCATTTCATGCCAGGTGTGACCAGCTTGTATCCCATGGTGATTTAACCACAATATATTTACATTCATTATCACAAATAGGCCTTGGGTGCCAGGCAGAAAGCTGATTGCTGTCCCCTACATGTCCCTCACAATATGTGCATTCCTGCTTCTACCCAGCCACAGTGACTGCATACATTTGGTTTCATTTTCACTCCAACTGAGAGGCTCATCCACATCCAATTGAGGTTAGAGGTTTCTGACCTCAGGTTGATGATGTGTATGTTTCCACCTCTGTGTAGGTCAAACTTCACATATTACAGATGATACCTGGAGAAACATTTCCATTTATGCCATTACCATTTAGATTTGTGGCCATGATGCATTTCAAACCACCAGCCGAGGTGGTCCAAGCGATTAGACTTTAGTCTGTTCCTGGTGCATCTTTTTGTGGACATTTGTGATTGGAATGCTCTCTGATCGTTCAAGATTCATTCTAATACCAGGGATGTGGCATTCAAATGTTGAGAAGTCTTAAGAGGGCTCTCAAGTGAAAGTCTCTGAAGATTAGTCTAATCTCTTACAAAATTGTGTTAGTTACGTACTTGCAAACACAGAAAGGGGGGCTGCAACCAATCGTCCTTTAAGAGAACAATTGGAACAAAAGGTTTAGGATGATGGTAGTATGATAGGAAGCAAAACAACAAGAAAGCTAAACGTATCTATTTTAATGAAAATGTGCTTATTATCTGTCCTTTTTTTCTCTTAAAAACTGTACACAAACATTTTTTTCCCCAATAGCTCCCACGTTTGTTTTTGTTTTTGTTTTGTTTTTTTTGTGAAACCAGTCTCTGTTGCAGCCCAGTGCATTGCTTTGCTCTCCTCTAGCGCTCTCTAGTGGTTCTGATGTGTACTGTGTCTGAAGGACAGCTCGCGGTGACACAACATACAACAGCAATGACATAACTCAGGCGACCCAACACTGCAGACCAGGCACCATAAGCATCACATTCATCCAACCTTTCATATCACAGGATCAGGCAGCGACAGGACAGGATTACCTCAGTTACATCACCAACGCCAAGATTATTGAATCCTTACAATAAGTACAGTAAGCTGTAACTGATGCTGGACATTGATTTACGTTCATCATAAGCCTTTCCTATAATCCCTGGCTTTTTTCATTTTATCCTTATTGCTTTGTCTGCTCTTTAGTTATTTTTTAACATCAAGGAATTTTTCTTGGTGGACTTTGTATTTGAGTCAAAATTGGCATATTTTAAGTAAGTAATTTTAAGTTTTAAATAAGACATGATGTTGGTCAAAATTAGACATCACAGAGGCCTTTTTAAACCATGATGTTACCATGAAAACTGCTGCTATGTCAACAAAAATCTCCATCAAAGGATTTTCCTCAGGATGTGAGGTGTTGATGCTGGGACAGAGAGAGCAGAGGGATACTGATGAATTGATGTGCTGAATTAATATATAATCAAGCACTTTCAAGGCCCTCTATTCCTAAAAGAAATAAATAAATAAATAAATAAACAACTTTCAAGACATCATGTTCAAACTTTCAGGGATTTTCAGGAAAATTTTACGTCACTTTTCTTTCTGTTTTCTGTCATTGTTCGTTTTTTAATTTTCAATACATGAGAAACACTTTGTAACTATGTATTTAAAATGGTATAGAAATGAAGTAGTAGGCTATTACAGTAATAGCAGTAGTAGTAAGTGAGGTAGAAGTAGCGTGATAATACCACACCAATTTTATTTATCACAGAAAATCATAAACTGTGCAAGACATAACAGTCTAACAAACACAAACCAACACTGCACGCACACACACACACACACACACACACACACACACACACACACACACACACACAACCAAATGTGATCAGTAAGCAGATAGGTCAGG
>OMLB01038181.1:3756-13807 GCA_900302555.1 Myripristis jacobus | reverse complement strand
GAACAAAAACAGACGATTCCACCAAAGCGAACATACATTATTCAACTCACAAGACCTTTTAAGAACCTGTTGCATCGGGTGTCTTTATTTCCTTTTCTCCCATTCCACTCTGGTAGCCACTCAGATACCATTCATCGGCTAAAACCAGGAACTTATAGGTGCCTTATTAAGGTCTCAGATATGTGCAGGTGAGGTCTAGAGCGCTAAGCTGCATGTCCAGAGCCAGGTGTTGGGCCTGGGTTGCTGGGAGTCGGGGGACTGGGACTGGGACAATGGCAGACAGCCGGCTGATATACACTGTGTAATTAGATCCACTCTATTGATGACTGTATCTACACTGCTGCATTTAATTAATCGCGTCGACGCTAACTATTAGATAATTACCGTGGCCACAAAGGAGCAAGGAAACAGACCGATGTGTAACAGACTACTGCCTTCTAAACCAATGCGATTAACAGGAGGAGGAATTGAAAGGACAAACATTTCTCACGCCTTTTTCCTCCTCTGTTGGGCTTGTCTGTCAAGGCATGCACCGATGAAGTTATGTAACACACACAGCAAACACACCACATGCATGTCAATCTTTACCTGAGGTCTCAAGGACCCTGACAAGCTGTTACACAATACAACAGGCTCTGTTTGACTTGCTTTTACTAAGATTTACTGGATTTTATCAAGAAATGAAATGTAGGTGCTGATAAGTGTTTGAAAGTGGCTAAAGTGCGTTCTGTTTACCCTAGGCCATCCTAATCACCTTTTACCTTATGCGACTTTTACACCCCAAGGAACAGATCTGTTTAAGCAACCTGTTAGTTTGTATTATTAATTGGTGTTGTGAGTTGGGGATCCTGTGTCACTAGCGAGCACATTAAGTGTTTCCGAGGGAACAATCCAACCTGTCAAATACTGACCACTTGACACTCTGTGACACTGCCCACGCTACCCACAATAGCTAGGAATATTTAAATATCATTTTCTAACCAAACTGCCACCACTGGTAAATGACAGCTTTATGACACAGCCATTTCCTTATGAAGCGCCTCACTTCCTTTGTGCAGCACTGGGTGAAAACGGCGTTGCATAATGAGCATTAAAACCCCACACATGACACAAGACACACACTGTGTATAGCAGCTGTATGCGCAGGCCGTAAAGCTTATCTCGCAGGAGATCGTAAACATAGAAATCCTGTATGGATAATCCTCTGATACAAATAAAGGACTGATGGCATCGACAACACTCACAGCAGGGTGCAAATCTAATGTCACTATGTCTTAACACACAGGCAAAGTTTGGTCACTTAAGATCACAACCTAATTGCAGCGATTCAAGCTCCAAGCTCCAAGCCCCTCAGTGTAGTCGAACCCGCGACAACATGTTAGTGGAAAAACAAATGAGAACAGAAGAGAAGTGGAGCACAAAGTGAATTGGATTTAATTCTGTTAGTCAACTCTGCACAAAAGGTAGACTTCCTCTTTCTATCCTTATCTCTCTGGTCATCTTCTCTCCCTGCTATTGTTCCTGGCTGTGGCAGGCTGCCCTGTTTCGGGGGGGAGGTGAAGCAGGCCGGGTGTCATGTGGTGTCATCCTCATGGCAAGAGGCCCTCTGCACACCTCCTCCTCACCTCAGCCTGAGGCGCATGTTGTTTAATGATAACCGCGCCAGGTCCAGGAGTTAATTACTTTGTAATATTATAATAATTACAGGAAATAAGTGAGCAGACTGAGCTTCTTCTTAGGTTATACTCATGAAAGCCAACTGTGTTTGATGATGTATCCTGCCCTTTTTCAAAAATCTTGAAAAGATGTGGATGTCTTGATTGAGGTTAAACAAATGTGTTTACACTACCATCTGCGACAGACACAACAAAACATGTGGTGCATGCAGAACTACACTGATCACTTCAGAGTCCTCATTCAATTATGCAACACCTAAAGTTCACCTTTCAAGATGTCAAAACTGTCTAATGTTCATGTTTTGCTGACAGGAATTGTACATTATCATATAAATATTTGTTTAAAGTATCTTTAGTCTTTAAAAAAAGTGTCATAGATTAAGGTTGTGCTATCAGTCATTTTTAAAGAGCTTTTGTACTTTTGATTATCAAATTAAGAAATAAACATCCTCAATTCACATAGATGTAACGGAGAACAGGATTACACATGGGCTAAAAGCATGAAATCTTGAGTAAGTGGGTCCAGACACAAAAGATTCCTTAGTCAGTGTTCCGTCAACCACCTATTTATGGATAATACATAACTTGAATGGCTCTGGTTTAGTCTAATCTGAACACTAATCAGTAACAGTATATCACAGTGACATGCGTATCTGATACATGTATCTTCCCTGATAAGATCTTTCTTGATAATGTAGTTGCTGATAGCCTTATGCCCCAACTCTGACCCAACAATCAGTGTAACTATACATTGTGAAAGGCTGGACATATTTTAATGTGCATGTGATACATCAGTCAGACAGATACCACAGATCTTCCTGTGCACAGTTCCCACAGTATCAAAAAAAACAAAAAAAACATGTGTTACAATAACATTGCACTTTTGCCACTCCCTTGGCTCATTCATGGGAAGAAACATGAGAAACAGTACTGGTAGCAAAACCTCAGTGTGTCAGTTCTGGTTTATGAATGGCAACTACTTTGCAAGCCATGGAAGCAGAACCCTTTTGTTTTTGTGCCCCAAATACAACTTATTTTCTCAAACAAGGTCAACCACATGAGATAAGTAAATTGTGACTTAACCTCAAATTTGACTGGATTATTCAGAATCTCACATTCTAGCAGACAGACCCCTTTATGATATCAAATCGGCCTCATGGCAGTATTTAAAAGCCATTCAACAGTGTCATACTACACTTAAGTGGTATGATGGTGCACACTTGACTGGCATGACACTATGAGTAATTTGTATTGTTTAAGCACAAAAGATGAGCTTGCTCTGATATGAGCTCTCTGCACTTTGGCCTGTGCTTCCTGAATAAGCATTTTTGATAGATATGTTATCTGATCATGTGAAGACTATTTCACTCATTCATTTCAGTGTCATCAGATCAGCATGGCAGATGATGAAGATGCTGCATGGTTCTCTGGCGCAGTGTGGAAAGTGTGAGTGCATTCCTGGAATCAGGGCGTTGCGGCCTGACAAGCAACGCACGGAATCAGGTCAGATTTCACAGGCTGGGTCCCAATTTGTCCTCAGAGCGTTCATTTAACCCATCCAGCTCAGGGACAACAACAACAACAAGCTCAAGTCGGGCCAAAATCCAATTGATGACCAAGCACCTCCTTACCAGACGTTATTCTGAAATGAGCGCTTTGTGGTCAGCTTTGTAAACATGTTCTTATTTAGCGTGTGACAAAGCCATTTCCAAACCAGCTGCTGTTAGAACCCACACGATCAGCTACTGTAATTAGTGGTTGTTTGGTGAAGCTTTTGCTGCAGGCCACTACCCCCATCTAGACTCGAGGAAAACAACCGCACATGTGGAGCAAATGCCACATGTTATCACCTGAATGAATCTACTGCACATCACCTAATAGGGGCTTTTAAGGTTTTGATTTCGATTTGAGTCAATTGCTGTTGTGTTAGTGGCCACAGAAAAATAAGAGCTGCATTGCAGGCAACAGTAAAATCTAAAAACTCATGTTTCCACATAAAACATACATGTTTCATCATTGCCAAATAGGCCTAGATGTAACTTTCTTTACTGCTGAAAATTGTACTCTCTGAATTTTGTTTTATAATATGCTACACATTGTCAGGCAATCAGAGAAAGAAAGAAAGAAAGAAAGAAAGAAAGAAAGAAAGAAAGAAAGAAAGAAAGTGTTGTTTTGTAACCCTGCGCAGGGACTCACAGTGTTTTGTTTTTGTCTTCCGGACTGGATGCTCAAGGTGACAAACGTGGTCAAGACAGCGCCTGCGGCATCAGCCAGCCATCACCGTCTGCAGCCGATCACGATCAATACACTCCGCTGGGGGGAAAAAAGAGGCAATACTTGAGATTTTGTTTCGAAGCAAAAAGAAAGAAAGAAAAAAAAACCTGTTGCACACGATGCCAAGTCTGAAGTTGCCGTTCAGTAGCAGGGTTTGTTGCCGGTTCCCACGAACACAGTCGCTCAGGAGGCAGCGGGAGCGGCTGAGTGACAGGTGGCTGTGCAGGTAATTCAACCTGCAAGGGGAGGAGCGCAGACACACTCACAGTGGAGGCGGGTCGATCTGAGGTTTTCACTCTCAATTTACTCCAAATCTAGCTTGTCTTAGGGTTACAGCTATGACTCAGCGGAGTCATGATGCCCGATTATCCTGCAGTGACAGCAAGCAGGAAACCAGACTCAAGCAGCCTGCTATGCAAACACACATGTTGGTTACTGATGCTTTTGAAACCTAATAACCACTGTGCGTTAAAATCAGATCAGTGTGCATGGATGAGCCCAAATCACCTCTTGCAAGATGTCCTAGAAAAGGCAATATAATCAGCAATACATATGACTCGTTACAAAGGTGACTGTCTGAGTGAGCCATTTACTACTGCAGAAAACAATGTGTGCATTAATATTACATGAAGGTTTTTCAAAACCTGAAACATATATCTTTTATTTTATTTACTCCATGATTCCATGGTATGGAGTACAAACAGAACATGCAATAGTAACAAAATGATGGATAAAGGGCAGCAAATGTTAGTTAACAGAGGAAGGCCATTCTTCAAGATGGCAAGAGGAGAGTCTGGAGCAAAGTGAGCAGATTCAACAAGGTGGGTGAAAGGGGAGCAACAGTGTGGAACATTGCCCAGGTTTCAGTGTCACCGCAGGTAAGAATGACCCCTCTTTGTCCAGCCACCTTTCTATTCCTGCTTAAAAGATCAGGTTAATATTTTAAACCGAAACCTGTGATCATATTACAGCTCAGTTATGTCATGATGATGAATAATAATATGACTTTTTTTTTTTTTTTAAGGTGAAGGGGCATCTAATCTTAGGCTTTAAACATTGACAACACATACCAGCAGTGGGAAGCAACATTTTGAGCAGGAAACAAATGAATGCTTGTCCACACACTGACTTGACCTGTGGTTAGTATCTGCTCTGTGTGCTCAGTTGTTGCTCAAGCATGAACACACAGGCATGTGATGTGTTGAAGCTGGTTACTTTGGAAACCTTGGAATTGGGTTTGATCATTAACCTCAGCTCTCACTGGTGAAAAATGGCCTGTTTGAATACTGCAGGGCAGGAAATGTCTGGATGCTATCATATGTGGATAAATCTGGAAAAAAAACCCAACTGTCCCAATTTGCTAATCCAAATGAAGTTATGGATAAAATGCTGCTGATGAGACATGAAATACATTCAGTTTGAAGTTGTCACAGCAAAACTATGACATAGATGGGTTCTTGAATTGGTATGACAATGATTTCAGGTGTTTGAGTCACTGCCTGGTAGTTTATAATCTGTGGCATTGTTGAAAAGCTTTTGGTATAACTGATGCCACTTTGCAGATCAACAAGAATATTACAGATATTTGTATATTTAAATACAACTTGTGAGATGTGTGATGGATAAAAAGCCTGAGTTGGACTTTAGTCTTCAACAATATATTGCTTTAATTTCAGACACTTAAAGGGGAAAAGGGAAAATGCCTGGCGCGCATAATAAAATCAGTGTCACTGTCATCGAGATCATAACCAAAGCACCTCTGCCCTCTACTGGAGAAAAGGATTTTCTAAGTTAGACAAACACACAGAACTCAGTAGAGTGGAGCATAATTTCTTTAATACAAAAATCACTAGTAGCACAAAAATAAAAATGTTTTATTCCAAACATGTGTAAAAAAAAAACAAAAAACAAAAACAAAGTAAGAAAAAATGCTGAACAACATATGTTATACCTCGTACATACATTATCTAAATGGAAAATATGACACATACAGTAGCCCTGATTTGATTTGTTTAGTCGCATTGCATGATAATAAATTCCCTGAGAGATCCTTTTTTCACAAATGACATGGTGCTTTTAAATTATTGTAAGAAATGATATGGTGGAGAAGTGCAGAAGAGCTGAGTTCAGCGGTGACATACAGTGGCTGAAATCTGTGAAGAGCCAGTTTATTGTATGTAATGATTTACACTGTATGCAGAGCTTTTATGACCTAATTTATTTTCAGTGCTTAAAAAAATATAGCAAAAAAAGAAAGTGTGCATGTGGGGTGTGCACATGTTTAGTGTTGTTCAGTTTGAACAGAGTGAAACATTTTATCCACAGCTGCCCGTTTCACTCGGAGGAAAAAAAACAACAACACTCTTGCAATGTGAAAACTGCAGCAGTAAATATTGAGATTTCAACCGTTTTGATTCATTTTGCAGTTCTAATATACATCCATCACTTGGCTGGGTTGAGACAAATTAACCTGTAAAAGATCTTTGGCTGATGACAGATAATACACCAGTCACATTAAAAGTGATGACAGTCTCCTACCTCCACAAACTCTGTTTTTCATTCACACAATTCATCTTTTGCCAAGGATAAGGTCTCTCTTATTCATACGCCTACATTCAGGTCGACTGAATGTATTCATCCCTCTGCTGCTTGCATAAACAATATTTTATCTTTTCAGAATAAGAGATCTGATATTTTCCTTGGACCGATCTTGGGAGGAAAATTGGAGGACATGACGACATTGTACAAGGTATACAGTAACACTTTGATGAATGACACCCAAATCAATAATTCAAACAAGTCCAGAAGAACCAGGGCTTATTTCATTCCTGAACAAAAGAGAAGACAATAGCAAAGCTCCACGCAGTCAGGCCATTCAGAACACATGTATGAGCTACTAATTATATGGAAATATCTTGTCAATCAAAATGAAAGAAACATAAGCCTAGAATCTCTCTCATCTCTTTATGATGAAGTATATCCTGTATATTTGACACTAGATGCTGTGCAGTCCAACTAGTCCAAGGCTGACCAAACATTGGTCGTGATACAATCTAGCGAGAGTGGAAGTCCAACCTGGTGAAACGGGCCACAGTGATGAAAGCCATGACTCCGCCCAAACCGTAGCCAACCAGCAAGATGCTGTTGATGATAACGTCCGCTCGCAGCACGTAGGACTGCCAGGTCAGGAAGTAGACCGACAGCAGGACCGTTACCCCAGTCAGGAAGAGGTTAGCCACAACGTAGCCCTCCGTCTCCTTTAGGTTGCCCTTCATACCTGCGCACACAAGAGATGGGGGCACGGGTGGAAGGCAGTGGATTTGAATACACTATTTTGCTGGTGTTTTGTGAGTTTTTGTGGGTCAGGGGACAAATTATTTGAAGTTTAAGTGGAAAATTGGCATTCACTCACCAAGACATAAAATCAACATAACATGGAGCAACACAAGTAGTAACAACAGAACATCATCAGCTAATAAAAGACAAAGGATGATAAAATACCGACATAATTAAAAGCAAATTCTATAAAAACATCAGAACATAAAATACAGTAGGGCAGATAACTGACAGCTGTTATGAACATTAATAAATATTTATGACTGTTAACATTAAGTGTCATTCATTGTTATGTCCTCTGCAGAGTTGGCACGTGTGTTTGTCATGACTACTTCATGTGAGTCAAGTCAATGCCTATACAAATTTTGAAGGGCAAGTGTCATGGTTATGACACTGTTATGCCAGGCTTATGAACATGACTTTTATTATGCAATTTTATTAATTCCTCACTATCCAAACTTTCGACGCATTGGGAATCTCCATGCAAGTAAGCATTTCACTGTCCCAATGCCACATACTTAACCTTAACTGTAATGGTGATAACAGAGGCATAAAGGTCTATATTGCAGGGGTAGGATGGGGTAGGATACTTGATAATCTAACTTTGGCAATCTAACAGCTATAATAAAGCATAAAGCTATATACAATAAAGATATATTCAACAATAATAACATTTTATGGTTGAACAGTTAACTTCTCAACACAATCTGAGCACCATCTCCTCGGCAGTGATACACTAACTCACATGCTGTACAAAGGTATGTAAATAACTGGAGTCTGTTTAATGATAGCACTGTTTTTAAAGGATCAAGTGCTGTTTAGGGCAATGTGTACTTTTCACATATGGGCCAACATATACACCAACATCAGCACGACATCTAGGCCAAACTGTAGCCTGAAAATGAGTGCTGGTCTCACCGCAGAGGAGCCGCAGCGTCTCCAGAGCAGCCATGAGGAGCAGCAGCCCCACATCGCAGGCCAGCCTGTTGTCGGGGTAGCTCAGCACACGGCCTGACAGCACAGCAGAGGGAAAGGATTTGTCTCAGTTATGACAAATACAACCAATTCAAATGGAGTTCATCCCAAGGAGACGGGAGTAATCCTGGGATTAGCCTACGCAAGACACTCAGCACTCACTCTTGTAGATGATCATGCTGAAAGTGGAGAGGAAATAGAAGACAAAGTAGAAAGCTGTCAAGTGCAGCAGCAACTGGAGGGGGACAGACGACAGCTGGATGTGGAGTTAAGGTGGCATCACTTGTTACACTGCCAGGTGACCAAAAGAAACAACCATTTAATTGTTCATGGGAAAGCTTTAACTTGCCAGCAACAGTTGAGCAACATGTTAACACTTGCACAGGTGAGATAAAGGATACGACATTGGCAGACCTTCCTGGGAACAGAGACAGAGAGTGAAAACAGGTTTTAGATTGTGACACACTCACCAAACTCCAAAAGCTACGACGCAACAGACGAAACTAACTCAGTGTCTGTTTAAATGACTCGTATTGATTTGATATGGATAATAATGCCGACACCGCCAAATTTCACCGAGGAGCCACGAAAACCCGTGTCTATAGCAACGCGTCTACCAACCTGGTCTGGGCATCGCCATCTTGAGTTTTGCTCCAGTTTTTCCAGAGATGGGAAAAAAGGAAAGAGGGTTCACTCTCGGGAAACTTCCGTCGGTATTTCTGGGAAAGGGAGGGGCGCTTCGGTAGCAGAACTTAAATGAATGAAATGTGGCTGTTCCATCTACTCAAAAACCTACATTAGGCTTATTTGTCTGGATAACACATTTGAAATAGCCTGATCAATAAAGTTTATAACTGGCATTTTGTAGATTGTTGAAAGCGATTTCAGTGCCTTCTTGGCTCGATTTGATGGCGTTTTGGTGCAAACTGTCTACTTGTATGAAATACATGGGCTTTCTTGGCATAGGCTAATAACAATGCGTGATATGAATTTACCATTTTGGCTATTTTAAGTTTTATAAAGTGGAAATTATTGCCACAGTATGAATAGCTAATGTTAACTTGTTGAGGATATCGCCTATCCCTCCTTTTGTCCCGAGTTACACCTCTTGCTCTAAGCTATATCCTCTTTGGTTTTCCTTTGCTCACGCACTCAATAGTATCAATAAATATCTCCACCTACTGGCTGGAGTGTGAACTATAACATGTACACCAGTCAAATAACTTTGTATAGGGATGCTGTCAAGAAAAAGTTAAGTAAGATAACTGATGAGTGTAAAATAAAAAATGTTTTTTCTTTATGTTTTTTTGTTTTATAAAACCATGTGACTTTGCACATATTGCTTTGAGACTTGAGATTTCCTCTGCAACCCAGAGTAAGAAGTCTGAAGCTGTCAAATGTAACCCTGTTGACTTATTAAAAGCATTTACAGTTACAGTGGTTATAGATTTTTTATAGTGAGGTAATATATCCAGACAGCCCCAAAACACATCTCTCCCTCTCTGTCTCTCACCGCTAAATGTACCAATCCTATATGAGATGAAAAAAACACTAAATACCAAAATGAACTGTTTTAACATAGCCAGCTGTTTCATTGTCCCCTGCAGCCTCTATCTCTTTCTCTTTCTTGCTTGTCCTCTGAAACAATCTGCATAGTGTAGCTGGAAGAACAGAGGCGTTGTTTGGGTTGAATGGAGGAAAAGGAGGGGGGTGTGCTGAGAGAGATGCTCCAGCTGTGGAGGGACAAGACAACACAACAGCATCTCACATGCAGGGGGTGGAGGTGAGGG
>OMLB01038162.1:1572-12813 GCA_900302555.1 Myripristis jacobus | reverse complement strand
TGAAAACTTGCTTAGCCTGTGAGGAGGGGCCAGCTTTGAATGTTGTGTTTGCAAACCGCAACGACAAATCCTCCTCATTGTGCCTTTTATAATAACCTGCACCAATGTGGCTGCACGTCATCCGGAATTATGTTTTTGTCATATTAGAATAGCAGCTGCAAATGATGTGTGGCTACCTGTCATCTAGTGTGTGTCGTCTTAAACTGGTGTCTGTTGTTGCACTGTCCCTCTCACCCGGCTGAGGCCCCACTGATACCACTGCATTATTTGTTTTTCTGTGTTTCTTAATCCCTCTGCTTAGTCTAGACAGTGGAGCATCCACAGCATATGGACCCCCAACCCATTTACGCCCCCCTCGTCCTCCTCTGGCTGCCCGGGCCAGATTGACACACAATGGGCACCAGTCTAGGGCCTTCGAATCAAATCTAAAGACATCGAGGCGAAGCTTTTCAGTGACAGCTCCCGTGACTGCCAACAGCTCAATGCAATTTGCACAAAGCAGATATTGTGTGTGTGTGTGTGTGTTTTGGAGGGGGGGGTTGCTTCCGATCTGCGGCTGGGCAACAAACACCAGCCCCTGCTTCCTAGTCAGCAAAAAAAACAACAAAAGCCGAGCGGAAATGCGAGTCTCAGTGGAGTGAGTGGGGCATGATGGGTAAACAAGCAGCATGAGGGGGTCAACAGACTGTGAGCATCGAGTCAAGTGGTTTTTATTTTGTACAAAGGGTCGTCCGGGTCATCTGATTGGGCAAAGACACTTTCCCACTGGGCTGATAACTCTCCAGGCAAGGCCAGCAGGGCCAAATATTAACAGAGTCTTTGGGGGGAAATTCCACTGAAAATGAATGAAATGCCCGGGAAATTAAAAAACCAGGAGGCAAAAACTGTCCCCTTTGGGCCACCATAGCTCGTTCATGGGAGATTATGAGCTGGTGATACTCTGGTGCAGTTTGAGCCAGAAAAATGGAGCGGTTGTTGATAAGAAAAACAATTACGTGCTTATTTCACATTCTGTTGTGGGATTGTTTTTCCTTGTCAGTTGAGTCTAAAGGCAAATTTTGCATAGGGCACCTTGAAAATTAACCAGATCTTAGTGGTGCAAATTGACTGGACATTGGCCAGGATTGTATTGTATTGAATTATTTATACGGTATTATTTCATAATTCAATAGATATATTAAAATGAATAAAACAGGCCCAAGACGTCCATAAAACAGGACGTGGGCATAGAAAAATCACCGTCATTAAATGTTAATCCAACTGTTACCCTCAGTGATTTACTCATTAGACAACTGAGCCAAAAAAAATCAATCGGAAGCCCTTGTGTTTAACCATCAATAGATCAATAAATCAATGACAGGTTGTCGTTTTATTTCACCCAGTGAACAAAATTGACTTTTTGTATGTTTTATTTTTCATTTACAGTCATTTAAACACAATAACTTCACTCTTGAGTTGTTTATCTTAAATACCCAATTTTATTGTCCTTGTGATTTATTTTATTGATTTCTTATTTTTATTTTTTATTTAGTTATTTTTATTTTTTGCTCATTTGATTGTAATTCTTTTCTTTTTTTTTTTGTGCTAATTTTTAATTTTTTCTAATTTGTTTTTTTTTTCTCCTAATGTTCCTGAATCTTTTGTCCCATGCTTTTGAAAGAGATCAAAGGAATTTTCTGAGGTTTTAACGAGTTAATTGAACTCTCTCTCTCAAAAAAAAAAAAAGGTATTGATTGTGGCGGCCCCACACAGAGAAAAGGCGGGGCCCCAGGCGCTGTCCCTGATCTGCCTGGCGGGCCTGACAGCTCTGGATTTATTGGACATATAGGACGAGGTATTCCTATTTTCTCCTTTTTTTATTTTTGCATTATGCACGCTACTTTGGGGAAAACCGCACACATTTGTTGGTACGTGTTGCGTAACAGCCATAATACCCTTGAGGATGTTCCTCGCTGTGTTTAAGGGAGCTTCAGTGCTGCCGACAGTATTCAGCTCTACCTTGGCCCTGTTGCGTCACGTCTTACTCTTATTCATGACGAATAAACGCTCTTTTGGGTGCTGTTTCTACAATAAACCACCTCTGACAAAACCGGTTGGTGGCAGAGCACTTTACAGGGCAACGAAGGTCAGGAAGACAGATAAAGAAACACAGAGATAACAAAGGCGACGAATGCAAACTGCATGTGTGTTTGAGTGCAGCCGTGTTGCTTGCAGAGCTCGGCGAACACACAAAAGCACGGATGGCTGATAACTACATTTCCCTAATGGGGCCCTGGAGGCAGGCAGGGCAGGGAGGGGCTGGGTCTTTTTTTTTTTTTTTTTTTCCTTTTACCCAGCGACTCCAGCATCATCTGCATGCATGGCGGGCGCACGGCGGACTCAGCGTGTCGGCCGGGATATATTTAGTGCCGTCGCTTGTAGGTGACCCCTCCTCAGCTGAGTCCAATTACACCGGTGGAGAGGAGGGGATGCTCGCTCGCTCGCTCGCTGCGAGGTGGGAATTTATTGGAATGTTTGTCCTTTTCAGGGAGCTCAAAGACAGTTAGGGGATGGATGCGGTGATCCCATTTTTCCATTGCTAGCACTGACCCCGAGCGCTAAACTTCAGAGTCAGGGTTATGCGGATGTTGTTTGCGATTCCCTTTGCTTCTTTCCATCACGTCTTTATATTTTTGTTTCTTCCTGGCTTGTTATGCGAATGTGAGGGAAACCTCGACTTGATCCTGAACTCAAACAAAAGTTTGAAGGAATGAAAATGGATCAACGTACTAAAAATCTGACCTATTTGTAGTAATGGAGCACTTTGACCTGATTTGGGCCTTCATTTGGGTTATTCTCAAGTGCTTTGCTTAAATTTCCACCATGACTTGGATCTTCTCTTTAGGTTTTGCGGTTGGGAATATTCTCCAGCACCATGCTTTCTCTCTTTTTAAAGATTTTCAGGGAACATTATAGCCCTTTTAGGTAGTTCAAAGGATAGAGAAGCAGGAACGACTGGGACAGGACTGAGGAACAGCATCTGATAAAGGTCCCAGGCCGGATTCAAACCCAGGACGTGAACCACCAGGACCTCCATGAATAGTCTTTGGTGCTGGATAATCCCTGCTTCGATATCATCTAGAGTAGCGGATCTCAACATGGGGTCCGGGGATCCCAAGGGGTCCTTGAGGGAGTTCCAGTGGATCCCCAGAAAAAGAGGGAATATTTTAATTTCTCTATTATTTCACTGACTGGACGTTACCCTAATGAGAGAATGTACACACCCTTCACTGTTAATCTGCCAATCAACAGTGTACTAGCTATGGATTAACTAAGTCTTATCAGATGGGGATCCCTGACACTAAATCTAATGCAGGTCGCAGCCTGACGTGTACCAATTTGGGGGTCCTGGACACCCAAAAGGTTGGGAACCGCAGACTGCTGGTCCCAGTTCCATGACTGCAAGAAAAACTGCATATATAGTATTTCTTTAGGTTGGATTTTTACTTCTTCCAGGATTTAAGGTTTTTAATGCAAACTACTCCTCCTATATCACAGTAATACCGGTGCATCTCGTAATGAAAGAAGACAGCGCGGCTCCCCACTCTGCCATTTCCTCCGCATCAATAATCCCCCGGTTGCTCCCTCCGCAGACGGATCGATGGGCTTGTCGAGCCAACCGCATCATCTGGGTTTAATGACCATCAGGGTCTGCTCGGGGACGCCGTTATCTCTCCAATCGCTTTTACTGGCCGAACGCAACGCATGCAACAAGAAATCGGACTCGGTGCGATGGCGCGGACGCATTTCAGGACAGCTGAGCGTCACAGGATTGACAAGGAGAGACGTGGGACACAACGTAAAGGCCTCACAGCTTGTCCTTTTTCTTTTTTTTAAGATTTTGGCAAGTCTTCCGCCTGTATTCTTTTCGTTTCGTCCGCCTTGATGTGTCACAGACGCTTCATCTGTCCATCTCCGTCTCCAACCATCTGCCATCAATCCAGGGTGCCTACATGTTTTCCATTTCAAAGTTTCCATATTTTCTCCAGACTTTAATGTTTTCACTGGATTTGAAGATCATAGGCAATGTTTAGCATGATGTATGCTGACAGCGACTGGGCAATATGACTGCTAACTTGGCCGTATTACTTTGTAGCTGGAGATCCCTCTTCATCGTGAAACAAATGTCACTTCATGGGAAATCACAGCGGGGTCCAAGAATATAGGAAAGTGCGTGTCTCAATGTTTATTATGATCTACAAAGTGTTATTTTTCCATACTCTGAAACATTCTGAAGGTCTAGAAACTGTCAGAATCGGCTTCTATTTCCTTTCCACAGTTTCCATACCCGCACATTAATTCTGTCAATCCCATTTCCATGACAAATGCCTCGAGTTGGCGGACCATCGGCATCCCAAACCAGGGTGGCAAATTAGCGCCCGCCACCTGCCAAATGCGGGTAAATATTTGCAGTGGCGGGTAGATTTTATTAGTCCACCAGACACGGTGGTGAGTTAAATGACACAGCCTGCAGTTTTTGTGGTGAGAAAAGGCCGCTGGAGCCACAAAAAACAGCAGACAATGAAAACAAAGTAGACACAATTAAGAAACAGTTATTTAATGAAAGGTTATTTAATGAAGACAACAAAATATGATGATGTGGTGTTCACTTTGATGAACTGGTGCATCAGATAAGAGGCAGGCAAATTCATTTGTCATGGGGACAAAAAATAAATAAATAAATAAAACTGGAAGCAATCATCCCCCTGAAATCTGAGAAAATTCATTAATTTTTTTTAGAGAAATGATGGATAAAGATGACTAACAAATTAGAAAGAAATTACTGGAACATGAGTTAAACTAAAAAAATTGTATATTAAAAAAACGTTATATAAAAATTACCAGAAAAATTTGCAAAAAGTACTGAGAAATTACTGAGCAAAAAATACAGGAATATTAGTAGAAATTTAGTTTAAAATTTTTTTTGGAAAAAAAAAATGAAATATGAGCAAAAATATAGCAAAAATGAAAATGAAAATTACCACAAAAATTAGCCAATAAATAAATACATAAATAAATAAATACCCAAAATGTAATTAGACTTATTAAGATGCTGTCAAAAGAATTTTAAATCAAACTATTCCTCATTTTACTGAGGACCCCCTGAAGGACCCGCACCGCACTTTGAACACCACTGGGCTAGGGCACCAACCAAGCTGTTTATAATCTCAAAATACCACCAGTTTGTGAGCAACATGACTTTTCCTGGTTTATCCACCAAAAACAAGCAGCATGTTTCAGGCATTTGGCCCCTGCTGGGTGTTAATTTTAGACGCCGGTTGTTTCCATGTCAAAGTGTGGATCAGCAGCTGTTTGGTGGCTGACGGCTGCTGGAATCGAGCCTCGGCATCGGTTCATGACTCGCGTGTCACGGCACAGATGTTCGCGTCTTCGGCAGAGAGGGGCAAGGCCGGGTCAGAGGGAGCGAGAGAGGAAGCTTTGGCGTGTCACCTCAGCTAAGCTCTCATCCTCAAGTTCATCCGCATTTCCCCCTCGGCGACGCCGGGACACGCCACGTCTAGACACGCGATGGAAAGCGGAGGGGCACGATCAAAGCTGACATGATAATCCCAGATACTGGAGCGACACGTATAAATCCCAATTATCAGTCTTCACAAACCGATTTCTGCAATTTAATGAGTCCATTTTTACAGCTACATTTTGACTATTATCCACTATGATAGGCATTTTAACACCAAAATTATTTGCTGGCCACTGTACACTTTCCAGGGTTTCTGCATGTATTTGCCAATTATCATCCAGAAAATTGATAAAAGCTGATAAACGATATCATAATTGTTCTCCATTCTCAGGTTGCAGCTCCATTTGTTAAGATTACAATCAGTATTTAAAAATTTTCATTACTTTTCCAAAACTTAAGGGAGAATTCATCATTTTCTAAAACATGTCCAACCCTGGAAATCACATTTTCAAATTCCATGACTTTCCATGATTTTCCATGGCCATGGCAACCCTGTTTCTCTGATTGTCAGCCAATTAAATCAAAGCAAAGAAAAAACAAAGTCCTAATCACCTGCTTGGTCATTTATCCTACTTTACACAAAATTACAAAAACTAAACTTTTGTTTCTCCGCTTCTTCGACAGTGAACTTGCCTGGAGTTACTTGAAACATTACTCCCATGTGTTGAATCACTGGGTGGTCTATTAAAAAAATCGATCCACTGGATAAGCGAGTGTGCAAGTTTTAAATTAAACCTGTAAATCTGCCTGTCTCTTTATTGAACACACCTGTCTCCACATGCAAAACAGCACTGAACACAGGTTGCATGAGAGTTCAGGGGAAGTAAATTAATACCTTTAATAAATAACTGCCAATACTGTGCCGTCTGAAATTGCCGAGTACAAATCGAGCGCAATTAATTATGCGGCCCTGATGCGAAGGCACATCACCCACTAATCCGCCGCTCGGGCCAGCTGTACATCAGGCCGACGATGACTCACGCGTCGCCAAAGTACATTAGACCTAATGAGAAGACGTCCTGCAGGAAAACAAACGACTGAACTCCAGCGCACAGCCGCTTCAAAAAGAGAACATTATGTCTGTAGTTGGCCCTAATCTGGTGCAGTCAGCATGGTGGTGGGGGGCGGAGGGGGGGTGTTAGGAGATGACTGTTGCAGCGCAGAACAAAAGGTGCAGAGAGCTCGGTGTAATATCTCAAGACAGTCTGGCTTGACAGCGGATCACCCGCCGGGCTGCGGTTACATAACGGCTAAACCATCACTTAAGAGCATCCCTGTGACTGACTATTATTATCATTATTATTATTATTGTTATGATTATTGCTGTTGCTGCTATTGCTGTTATTACGCCACGTCAATCAGCTGCAGCGTTGCATAAATTGCTCTGCGGCGGGCGATCTGCACCCGGCTTCATTTTGATTCGGGGCCTTTTATTGGCACGATAAGCTCATCCTGACACGGGTGGAGCATAAAGGGAAAGTGCACATCAAACAAACAACCAAGGAGGTGAATGCAAACTGAAAGGAGAGCATAAAAGCAGTGCTTCTCCAACTTTTTTTTTTTAATAAAGTACCCCCTTTGAAATATTTTTTTTTTCAGCCACGTTCCTCCTGACCAGTGCAGAAAAAAAAAGGTAGAAAAAAAAAAATCCTACATAAAGAGTTTCAGCCCAGCTCCATCAGTGTGTAACACAACAACCTGCTACTGAGGAGGTTTTCTGGTTTCTGTTTCTGCTTCTTCTTCTCCTCTTCCTCCTTGTCTCCAGCTGTATCGCTGCTACGCTTCACAAACGTCCTCGCTCGACGGCCGCGGCGACAGATTTAAAGCACAAACACACACATCTGACACCTTCGGGAAACCCAGAGGGAAAACTGAAGATAAAACGTTCTTCATCAGACTTAAATTTACATTCTTATTGAACTTATTATAGCATTGGCTGATTATTTTAGGAATTATGCATGACTGATATTTTCGAAATTAACATTTTTTGAAACTCTCACGCACCCCCTGCAGTACTCCAGCATACCCCTAGGGTTGCATGCACCCCCATTTGAGAACCACTGCTATAAAGGATCTGTGTGCATCTCGGGCTCTGTGTGCACCACAGTCGTTCCCTCCCAGTTGCTCCTCAAATATCAGCCAAACCAGCTGCAGCGGCCGCACAGTTGTCCCGGGTTAGAGATCAAGGGGCGTGGCGGTGTCGCTTTTCAGCCGAGATTTGCCATCTGCCGAATGCCGAGGTTTGGGAGACGTCCTTTTAGGTGCTCGTGATCGGACAGCAGCCTTAATCCCGACCTGATCTCTGAGCCACGTGCAGGAGCCCTGGTCAATCCGGCAGGGAACGGGTCTTTATTTTGATAAATGGCTTTCTCCACAGTGCCCCACAGTACCACGCAGTGTCTGTAATTAACTTTCTGGCTCACCTGACAGGGACTGGGGAACCTAAAAATGTACCTGCAAATAATTTATACAAGCCAAAATTATGTACATCCCATTTTTCTTAGAAATATATCGAACTTTGCACAAATTCCGGGCACACTGCTCTGCACAGAGCGGGGCACCAGGCAGCCAGTAAGAAACCAGTTCGAGACAGAACCATCATTTTGCTTTGAAAATAACCAAGGCATTAAAATAGGCTTCCGACTGCAGATTAATTCCACTATTGATCAATGTATCGCCCAGTTTTTCAGTTAGCGGATTCATCATTTAGTCTATAAAATGTGAAAAATGGAGTCTTCAAATTGTGTCCTTAGTCTGACCAGCCAAAAAAAAAACAAAGTATTAGTTTTATAATGACATGAACAGAGAAAAGTGAAACAATCTCAGCTTATTAACAATCTCGGTGAAGCTGGATTGCAAATATTTGGGATTTTTACTTGAGAAATGACTAAAACAATTCACTTTCACCCAACTTTTTCTTGCATTAATCAGCTATTAACTTCCAGCCCAGTTACCACAGGTTGTTTTGACCTCAAGTGTGCCACTTTGGGAATCGAACCCCAAACCCTGACCGAGTTAGTGCCTTGCTGTCCCGGCGGAGCTCCACAGGCGCTCAACGACCTACAAATTGCATCACAGTCGGCACCGGCGACGAGAAACATAAGAAGCAGCATAATGTGTGTGTGAAAGAGGCAAGAGGATCCACACGGGCTCGTGGGTGTGTACACACACACACACACACACAGAGGGAGACAGTGTTGAGGCTAACTAGGCCACATGGTGCGTTATTGACAGTGGGCTGGCCATCTGACAGGAGAACACAAAAGGAGCCGGAGACAAAAGGCGTCTAGCAGGCAACAGAGAGACCTGAAGGCGCGTCGAGTTACTTGAGAAACGTTCCGATCGAGACGCCGGATAGAACCATGAACCGCTCTATTCTACTGAGATCTACTGATGGCAGCCAGCTTTCTCCATCAGTGGCTCACAGGTTGCACAATGAACTGCTTAATCTCAGTAGTTTAATTCATAAAAATGCTGCAATGCACTGAAGATTTTGATTGCACTTCTTTTTGTTCTGATTTTGCATTTGCAGTGCTGATTTTAAAGCCTTCTGGCCGCTTTTGAGATCTTTTTTTTTTTTTTTTAAATATTAATGAACATTTAAAATCAAGGTAAATGTGCCAAAATGTAGCCGACAGATCAGCTGTCATCTGCTGTTCCTTGTCAGCCCGATGTTAAAGCACCAGGCACGAGGTTGGAAAGCTTCTCGCTAAAGTGTCAAAATGTTCAAATGCAAGTCAGAGCCGGACATAATGTTACATGACACAGATACTGTAAATAAGCTTCATGCAAAGGTATAACAGCACGTGTCATCGGGAAGATTCATTTTACATTACAGGACCAGTGCAAGTAACAAATATTTAAATATTCACACAACTGTAACACATAACATACCCAAATCTAACTGGTAAATACAAACTTTTTTGGCTGTTGCTACGTGGATCACCTCTTTGTTTTGTTAGCTTTGGCTTTAAAAGTGATTTCAGAATGACATCATTATTACTACAAGTAGTCGTAGTACTAGTAGGAGTAGTAGTAGCAGTATAAGCAGTAGCAGCAGTAGTCGAAGCAGTACTTTTATATCAAATTAGCCAAATGAAGTTTCAAGGAAAACAGAACAGAAAATAATAGAATAGGACGTTTGCTCCCAGCAAAAAAAAAAAAAAGTAAAGTTCAACTCCAGGTGCAGGTCCCAGCTAGATCTCACACTGTTGGTGGTCTAGCGGTGGGTGGGGGGAACCCTGCTCTGCTGGTGGTAAATAGGACTAACTCTGGCTGGCTGATCAATCAATCAATCAATCAATCAATCAATCATAGAGCCATTCACTGAAATAATGACGGAGGTTTATCTTTTTTTTGGCACTTCCCCTCACCTGGAGAGCCACCGGGGCCCCCGAGGTTGATCTTTGAGGTCCTCCTGCACCACATGGTCACATCATACAAGGACGCTGAACTGTCTCTATGGGGGCCAACAACATGAATGAAAATAAAATAAAATTCCACAAGCTTTCCAGTCAAACCCAACTGATGCAACTCCATGACTGTTTAGACCCCAGTCTGCACCAACACACTGATCGGCTACTGCATTACAAAAACCTGCACTGTTTATGCCTCAAAGTGCATGGGACTGGCATAAAGCGGGCATGTCTGCAAAGGGGCGACCCATGCGTGTCCACAGACTCTACTGAAATTCAATATCTTGAGGTCAGAGGTCAAAGGACCCCCTTTGAAAATGGTGATGCTTTGCTTTCCCTCATCAAAATTAGCTTACCTTTGCAGCATTATGCAGCCGCCTTGCCTCTTGGGTTGTCTGGTTTGATACGGTGCGAGTATCTGACCTCTGAAATAACCACAACATCCCACTCCTGCATTTCCTCTTGCACTAACCAGCTGGAAATTGTGAATGTGGGGACGATCAAAGTTACAAGGCTTGTACCTCAGCTGCCATTGAGCTACTAGTGCCTCCCTGGTATTTGATATATAATAAAAGATAAAAAACCAGGCCACTATAATATCCACACACACACACTTTCCTTTTGATGTGAACACGGGGTGGCAATGTGTGCCCCTCTTTCTGATGTGCCTGCTCTCTCTCGCTTTAATTACCCCTGTTTTTATCCGGAGCCGTGTCCTGCGTGGAGCCTGTGAAGCTCTCTGTGAGGCGAGCCTGTTTGTCAAAGCGCACTACAAATAAACTGTAGTGGGAGAATAAAGTGACTGATCTTCACATCACACACACACACACACACACACAGAGAGAGAGAGGGAGTGCTGCAGCCTGGTTTCAGCTGTGAACGCGGTGCAGGTAGGCTGGTTTCATTAATACCGCCAAAGCTCCAAGGCCGAACAGTGAAAGTGGGTCAGTGTCACCTGGCTGGCAAACCATCCATCCACACACACACACACATACACAACACAGAAGAGAGAGAGACACACACACACACACACACACACCTGAAATGCAAATGAACCCCGGTGGATATGCGGCACATTGTGATTCACAGCCCGGCTGTAACCCGCACAATCACAGCCTGAATCACTTCAGCTGCCGAGCTCAGATAAAACAACAGGAATATCTCTCTCTCTCACACACACACACACACACACACACACACACACACACACACACACACACACATACACACACACATGCATAGATGCACAACTAGAAAATGTTTCTCATTAATTATCCCACCCGTCTGTTTGGTCAAAGTCCAATG
>OMLB01038139.1:38004-74053 GCA_900302555.1 Myripristis jacobus | reverse complement strand
CCCAACCTACTCACATCTTCAGCTGAGCGAGTTAGCGGCCGGCGTTACGAGACATCACCACAAAGCCTGAAAGCCCTCGTTCCCATGACCAAACAGTAACAGTATTTCTCACTGTGGTATTGGATCTTTGGTCTTCGCCGCTGGTGAGCTTACTGGCCTCCGCTGTGCTAAAATATGAGCATTGTTTGCGTCAATTACCAGGGCATAGTACACCGGCCCAGACATCTTTTCATGCTCTTGCAGCTCTTTGGTCGCTGATAAAGGTTAAAGGTACATTATGCGAAGTCCCCCTTTTCACAGGGAATGTAGTCATAAATAAATAAATAAACAAATAAACATTCTGTGAGTAGGTTAATCATAATAAGTGATATACGACGAGATTAGGATCATTTGTCTCCATGTCCAAGAGGGATATTTGGCCGCATTTTAGTTTTCATTTCAGATTTCCTTCTTTCAAGTGTTCTCTAGAAGAATACAGAGGAAGTGATGAGCATACTGCAGTTTGGTAGATTGCAGTTGGCTAATGAAATGAGTGGGAGTTGTGTTTCTTTTCCCTTTTTTTTCTCTCTTTTTTTTTTTGTTTTTTCTGAGAAAGTCCAGAGCCTGACACCCTCAGAGGGAGCCCTGTTTGTCTGCTAGCTGGGAGAGCTAACACTCCCCATAGACTCCGGGCTGCGTTAGCACGGTGCCTTCTGTAATTACAGCGTTAGTGTGCTTGTTAACTAGCCGTTGAGACCTGCCACGTGAAAAGGAGTCACTCTTAAGACATGTACAGTAAAAACACACAGCCAGCAATTTATAAGAAAGGCCTTGTGTGTGTGTGTGTGTGTGGTTTGGTGTTGGTAAACTCAGGGAGGGGAGGGGAGGCGATCAGTTTGACAGCCTCAGTTCTGTGGAAGTGGAGAAGTAATCTATGTCCAAACGATTTCCAAACCTGAGTTTTCAGTTTCTTCCAGTCGCAGCCGCTAAAATATTAAGCTTCCAGTGTTTGCGAGCGGTGTTGTTTTTTGCCGAGCGTGAACTTGAGTAACCTGCCGTTTCTTCAAAATCTTGGCCATATTTTGTTTCCACTGTGTGCTATCCATCTTTTAAGTGGTGCCAAAGTTTTTCACAATAGCACTTAATCAGAGTTGCAGTCTCAAAGGGCTTCACATCGCCTACACACACACACACACACACACACACACATACCTGTTCCCTAGACCTTAAAGCCTCACTAAGAAAAAGGAAAAAAAAACAAAGAGAGAAACCTCAGGGCGGGCCACGCAGAGTGGGATTCCCCTTCCAAAACGGACAGGTGTGCCAAGATTTGGCAAAGTGGGCGTCCAGTTTCATATCAAATGTTGGACCGAGCGTCGGCTGTTTATTTCTTAATGACTTTATAGGTGACGTGTGGTGAATTAGCACATCCACCAGGGGAGGAAATCGCAGAGGAGCATTGTTGCAAGATAACATCATCGCTGGCCCGTAAAGTTGTCATTAACTTCACAATACCCTCGGCCTTCGACCTTGAGCCACCCGGCCCACACAGCTGAGGCTGCTGGCCTGCACGTCGGCTGCTATGGTAGCACAGCTGAAGTTTTGAATAACAAGACTTTGCGGCACACGTGTGGTGTCGATGCAGATAATTCTCGTTTGTAAAAGAAAATTAAAAACAGGTCTTGATGAGAGAATGCTTTTGTCAAGGTCAAGACGAGGCTGTACTTTAATCAGAATCTTGGGTTTGCATTTGATGTATGAATGGGAGTTGACAGTATGGCGCCGGTGTGTGTGGCAAGCCGCCTGTTGCTCCCACTTTTGTCTGTCTTTTTATTATTTTTAAGTCACTGTACAGATCGAGTCTCTGCTGGTGTATGATCGCCAGTCCCTCTTGGATCTGCGACAAAATGTAAGAGATCTAGGTGCCTTTAATTGTGGTGGACAGAAAACTTTGCCTCCGCTCCTGTCGGGAATCCCGACTCACCTTCTCCGGGCCTCAGCACTACCTCCCCGGCGGAAGCGTCTCTGCCACCGCAGTAAACACATTACTTGGATTATCACACCCTTTCACTGTGCCCCGGCACTTCCTGGACCCCACCGACACCTGTCTGGTACCTGTCACTGGCTTGGATGAGGTATCCCGGCTCCACCGCCCCCACTTTCCCCGGCTCCCTGGCTGGGCTGTGGTGGAGGAACGTTTTTAAAAGTGCTTTTAGTTGCAAACAGTGCGCTGCATCACCATTCTCCAGTTTTGAACTTACTGTCCATCTACCAACCCCCAAAATATAATAAGGAGTTTATGAGTGACTTTTCAAAGTTCCTGGCTGAAATCATGCCCAACTATGATCGTGTCCTTATTCTTGGAGATTTTAACATTCATGTGTGCTGTTCGGACAAGCCTCTGGTGAAGGTCTTTTTAAACATTGTTGACTCTTTTAACCTGAAGCAGTGTGTGTCTGGTCCCACACACCAACATGGACATATGTTAGACGTTGTCCTCTCTCATGGTCTGTCCGGGTCTAACTTAGAGATCGGTGATTGTGCTTTCCCTGATCATATGCCAGTTTTATTTAATGTTGGTCTCTCCTGTGCCGCAGTTAAATATTGCGCTCCTGTTTGGCGCTGTCGAACTTTTAACCCACTCACTGCTGGCAATTTTCTGCTGCCTTTTCTGCTGTCTGTGTCCCCTCTGATTCAGCTTCTGCTGATACGGAGGAGCTCTGTTCCTGGTTTCACTCCTCCTGCCGATCTATACTGGACTCTGTGGCTCCTTTTAAAAACCAGGCAGCCCAAGGCTAGACCCGAACCCTGGTTTAATGATAGAACCTGTGCAGGCAGATGGGAATGTCGCAGGGCTGGGTGCAGGTGGAACAAGGACAAGCTGCATGTTTCCTTTCAAATTTTAAAGGACTGCTGGCGCTCTTATCAGAATACTGTTAAAGAGTCCAAACGAGAACATTTGTCAAACATTATTACAGAAAATCGCCACAACCCAGGTGTGTTATTTAAAATGATTGACTCTGGTCTAAATGCCCCACAACCTGTCTGTTTAGAAGCACCCCCTGATGTGTGTAATAACTTCTTGCACTTTTTCGCTGATAAGGTTGCTGCTGCAAGGGCTCTCATCTCTGCTCCGGCCTTTGACCCCTCTGGATAGGTTTGAGCCTGTGACTCTGACTTAGAGGATATGGTTGTCCATATTAAGCCTGCTGGTTCCCCTTGCGGTGCTGTCCTTCCTCACTTTTTCAAAGAGGTTTTCCCTAGCATAGGTCCGGCTGACCTATGCTATGCCTGTCCTCTTGTGTTGTCCCTGTAAGCGTCAAACATGCAGTAGTGCAACTCCTGTTGAAGAAGCCTGGCCTCGATAACACTGTTCTGGCTAATTTTACGCCCATTTCCAAGTTGCCTTTTTTCTCTAAAATCTTGGAGAAAATTGTTTATGCACAACTGAAATCTTTATCATATCATATCATATCATGGAGGTTTTTCAATCGGGTTTTAAAACTCTGCATAGCACGGAGTCAGCTTTATTTAAAGTTTTTAATGACATCTACATGGCAAATGATTCTGGCAGCTATGTTCTTGTCCTGCGTGATTTAACAGCCGCTTTTGATACTGTGGACAACAATATTTTGGTAGCTTGGTTACAGCACCTAGTGGGCATTGGTGGTAGTGCTCTTGACTGGCTTAGGTCCTATTTAGCAGGCAGAACAATGTCTGTGGGCCTTGGTCACTCTGAATCCTCCTCCGCCCCTCTTTTATACGGGGTCCCACAGGGTTCAATCTTAGGGCCCCTGCTTTTCTCCCTGTACCTGCTCCCCCTGGGTTCCATCCTTAGAAAACTTGGTGTCTCTTTCCACTGTTATGCTGATGACAGTCAGATATATGTCCCCCTGAAGAAAAAAGATGCCTTTTCAATTAAACTGCTTCTGTCATGTCTTTATGACATCAAAGCTTGGATGTCCCTCAACTTTTTAAACTTTAATGAAAAGAAAACAGAGGTGATGGTGTTTGGCCCCAGCAGCTCCTGTGAACCCCTCCCTGTTGATCTGGGTCCTTTGGCAATCTATGCAAAGCCAACAGTTTCTAACCTGGGTTTTAAGATGGACAGTGATTTTAAATTGGATCGCTAAATCCAAATGGCCTCCCTCCACTGGCTGCCTGTGCATTTTAGAGTTCATTTTAAGATTCTTTTATTTGTTTTTAAATCTTTAAATGGCCTTGCCCCACCCTACCTCTCTGAGCTGCTTAAACCTTACGCTCCTGCCCGGTCAAAGCGAATGCTCAGAGGGGAACTCTGGAATGACTTACCTGTGCACATTAGACAGGCCTCTTCACTGTCCATTTTTAAAACCAGTCTTAAAACCCATTTTTACTCATTGGCTTTTAACCCAGCATGAGACGTCGCTTTGTTTTAATTTGTTTGATTGTTTTTATTCTTTCTACTGTTTTCACTGTTTTGTTGTTTCTTGATCATTTATGTACAGCACTTTGTTTCAGCTGTGTTTTTTAAAGTTTTATATAAATAAAGTTGAGTTGAGTAGAGATGCTACTTGCATCACAGTTTCAAGCTTGCAGTCGGTGATTTTGTGTCTCTCCAAGTTTTGTTTTGCTGTATCCGGTAGTCAAACAATGGAGGAGTGTGTTCTCCCCAACTTTTCTTTCACTTGGCTCGCCTCTGAAACGGTGCTGAGAGGCTGTTTTGGAACAAGGCTGTAACTGGGTGTGTGGCGGAGTCATTGCACCCTGAGACCTAGATAGATAATGATACATTCGCCGGCTGCATGTAAGCGTCCCCTGTGTAATTCACCGCGTCTTCGCTGCTTTGCATGTCATCAAGATGGAATTGATCAGGCAATAACAGAGGCAGAGCAGCACGCTGTACTATTACAGTCTTTGCGGCTGCATGTCGTGGCACCGGCCTCACAGTAATTTGCTGTGAGGTTTAATCATTCTCAACCCCGTGACGCTCCTATTTGCTGCTTGCTCAACCACCGAGGTGCATAAACCAGAAAGTGATATTGCAGGAGTTAGTCTTTACCCTCTGTCACTGGTCTGCTGACGGGCCCCCTTGTAAAAAGAAATATATACATATTGTGGGTAATGATTTGTAGTTTCATTACGTAACATTTAAAAGCAAAGTTTGAAAACATCATTGTTTCCTGAATATTGATTTTTAAAAATCTACATAACACGGCAAAGATGCCTGCAACTTATTTTGAGTACATATTCTAATGACCTTCTATATTGTTAACCCAGTTTCTCCGTGGCAATAATGCAACAGGTGTGTATGTAGTTGAAGGGGCAATAAGGGAAAATTGATAAAAAAGAAAAAAGATGATCATAAAAGGCTGTATCTGTGTGGAGTTGATAAGGAGTTGATCAATACCCGTGACACAGCGATGACTGCCCCGTCGACCGTCAATGATATTGCAATTTCTGCCGGTCGTCAGTAAAGGTCAATAGGAGTCATAGATTCCTTAATGCACCTTAAAGCAGTCACAAGTTAATTGAAATCAAATAATTTGCATTGATTTCAAATGAAGCCGTCAGCAGTTGGATTAGTGAGAGACACGGTGCAGTAATGCTGATGAATCGCTCGTGGGGCTTTTAGCCTACTTGTTGCTATGCCAGCTCTTGTGGTAACCAGGGAGCCAGTTGTCCTGCTTCCTTTTTTTTTTTTTTTTTTTTTTTTTGCCCTAGTGTAACATTATGCATGATATTTTGTGGAAAAACACCTTTTGATAATTGTTTCTTAAAGGCCATAATACCATTTGGAAGAACTATATAATATATAGATATTATCTTGATATGAGATCTGATATTTTCTCGGATTTCAGATCTAGTAATAAATTATACTGCACAAGGGTTGTCTTTGCCTGGTTTTAAAGTCTGTATTTTAGTAAAGGGATGTAATTTTCTGAGCTTATCAGACTGGGGTGCAGCTCTGTTTTTTTCTTGGTCATCATTTCCACATTACTAATGATTGTTTATCAAAAACCTCTTTTGTGTAAGTACGTTATGAAAGCACAGCTCAGAGTCATCCAAGGATATTGCTGCAGTGTTGATATGGAGGTATTTGGTGTAAGATATTGTGATGTTTGGTTTTGGCCATATTGTGTCTAGTGGTAATGTTGAATTCCACTGTGATAGCGGTTGAATCACCGGTGCCAGCGCTGGTATTTGTTTTGCCTCATGCCTTTTGCCTCACCATCACACCGGGACTCACAGTGCAGAGTTTTATTGCTGTATCATGGTGCTTCATTATCTAGTTTGGAGTGAAAACTGTTTTGTCTGCATTTGTAACCTTGCGTGTCCTCTCTTTTGCCTCCCTTCCAGGCTGACGGGGCCCTCTGGGTATCTGACCGACGGACCAGGAAACTATAAGTACAAGACCAAGTGCACCTGGCTCATCGAGGGACAGTAAGTTGACGGGCAGAGTGCAGATTCCGCCCACAGGGATGCTGGAACTGGACAGGGTTTGGCACCAATTAGGCCGCTCCGCATAGATTTTGGAACAAGTTCTGGAAGGTTTTCTTGGAGTGCAGCGATTTCAGGATTTGGCTCTGACAGGCGCTAAATTCCCTGTTTAGCTCGGTGGATCTCTCGGTGTGCACTGCAGCTGTCTGACACAACATTAGCAGCAGAATTAGCTCAATAAGTGTTTAATAAGTGTTTTCTGATAATTGCCTGTGTTTGTGGGAAACCGCAGCTTGATGGGTGAAGTGCACCGCACCAGGACAGTTCAGATGTTGGCAGGCACACGACTCAGCTGCAGTTGAATTTGGCTTTTGCTCTTGCGATGTGCTGTGTGACCAGCAGCACACATCTGGCATCCAAGGAACTGAAACTAAACTGATCGGTACATTTTCACAACGGAGCTACAAAACGATCAAGCTGCAGGAGCTACGTTTTGGCTGAATTATCGATTGATGTAATTTAATGTCGTCATGGACTAGTGCACTATGAAATAAGCTGGGTGGCATGGATTATTAAGAATTCGTTTTTCCTCCCTTTTCACCGGTAACAAGTTGATTTTTGAGGAAAAGTTCAAATGGGCAACAACAAACAACATGAAGCAAGTTCAACTTTTTTGTAGCCAGTCACACAATAGCCATGTTTAGATGAACTGTAATATTCCACTATCAATCACAATAATAGCTTAATAAGAATAAAAAAGGCTTCATATAACCACCACAAATGGAAGAGGCTGGCCCAATCTGGCCTGATTGGAAGGAATTTCAGTTTTTAATTTTTAATTGGGTTCAAAGTGGTGGTGTAAACCTTTGATAATCTATTCAAGGAAAATATTAGCACTGAATAGCCATGAAAATACTTAATCCAATGGTTTCTCACCTGGTTAAATAACAACTATATTCTTTTTGCACATGTTTGTCCCACACGGCGGGAACATGAGGTAACGTGACGAGTTTCAGACAGAAGCATAGCAGCAAAACACCACTGGTCTGTGGCTGATGACAATTTTTTTTACTTGTAAAGATGAAACTTTTAAAGGAATGCTGAACGCCTCCGCTGTCAAAAGGCTGGAAGCCACCAGTTGTTTTGAAAAGCTGAACGGTGCCGGAATCCACCTCTTCATCGAGAAAATCAAAAACCCACTGGAACAGTTTGAAGGCTGCCTGTTACAAGGCTAAAAGTCAAAATAGCCCAGGCAGCTTTCATTTTTACGGTCTGATGGACGACCCGGTGAGAGAGCCACCACTGGTGAACATGACGTAACCAGTATTGTATGTATTATATTTATATTTCCGGCGGATTAGATGCTTCCCTGCAGGCGGAACCACTTTGCACATGTCAAAGAAGTCTATTCTGCTTAAAGGCTTCGGGGCATGTAAATGCACATCTTATCTGATCATTTTATTTGGCGTCCATGTCCAGCAGTTAAACTGGAATGTCTGATCTAAATGATTTAAATCGGGTTGAAGAAATATTGTCCATGTAACCGCAGCTGTGTTCGGCATGCGATAAAAATGCCTGTCGCTTCTTTCTTTGTTGGCCGTCTTGTAAACATGGCATAAAAAGACAATGGAGTTATTGCTATTTGGAGCTATTTGATGTGGGCCTGATTGGTTACACTTAATTCTTCCATGATATAGACAGACACATGAAAGCAATGATCTCTTACTGATTTCACCCGTTAAATACACTCCTTCGTCGAGGGAAATTGCTTAAAGAAGGCTGTTTAAAACTTGAGACAACTGGAAGATGGATTGTGATAATTAGGGCTGCAAATCAATATCATGAAGCTGGTCATAATGACTGCTTGCTTGCGTTTTAAGAGTCGACACCAACAGTCCTGCACAGGGATTTAGCATTAGGAATTTCCAGTATCTGGAAGTGGATGCACAAACTAATGGAAAAAGTAACTGTGTGAGAAATTCAATATCCTCTGTTGTCTTCCGTCAGCGTATCTGCTGCACAGAGCATTGATTCAGAACACAGATGATTCCTCATCTCTTCAAACCATAAAGTGCTTGATTACATTGGCATTTTTCGGCTCTCGGACGGGACACGTGGCTGTTGCGGGGATTGAACTTTTGACCTTCCCGTTGCAGCGTCGTCTCTCTGATCGCCAGGCCACCCCGTCGTCCAGCGTTTTCATTACACACTCGTGGCACATTTAAAACACAGTTTTCAGATCTCATGATGATTTCCTCACGGGTTAATGCAGTGACGCATGAACTGTATGCATTAAAATCACAAGAATGCTTAAATGGGGGGAGGGGGGGGACATTTGATTTAATAAGCGCTGGCATAGATCCGCTTTTAGACTTAGAAAGCTCAGTTAAGTGTGTTGGATTTGTCTGGAGTGGGCTAAGTGACTCCACCCGCCGGGCAGACAGTGATGAGAGAGAGTCATAATTGAGATAGTGGTTGTAAAATATGGCTCCATGCCTGACTGTCCAGATAGTGCGTATTATAAACCAGTGGTTCCCAACCCAGTCCTTGTGTACCCGCTGTCCTGCAGCTTTTTGTTCTAGCTCCAATTAAGGCCCATGCACCTTCATGCACGCCCCAAATTCAGGTAGATGTGTTTCAGCCAATCAGCATGAAGCCCTTAAATGGATCAGGTGTGAAAGAGCAGAGCTGAAACAAAAACCCTGCAGGATAGGGGGTCCTTGAGGGCCAGTTTGGGAACCACTGTTACAAGCTGTGGGTGTGTTTGAAACCTCGATACCTCCAGGGAACGGTTAAGCTGAGCATGCATGTGTTTATTTTCTCTGCAACATCTTGCTTCTTGATAAAGTTGCATGGTTTTGCACACAGAGGCGGCTCGGTGTCACTGCAGGCCTCAGCTTCACGGCTGCAGGAGCAATGGAGGGGTTACGGATGGACCAGTATATCGGGAGGCTAGCTGTGTTGCTTAATAATAGTGCAGGCCTGCTAACTTGGTGCATGTCGGGGGGAAAATGGTTTGTAAATTTAGGTTTGGCGCTAGAGAAAAGGTCACGAGGTCACCAAAGTTGTCAGGGTTCATCCTCTGGGTAGCATGGATGTGCTTTCCAATGCCATGCCCATCCACCTGTTCTCATCACTGCATGGCCATCCACCCTCAACATTTTGAGATATCAAATTTACATTTTAGCCTAAGGGTGGCAATAGAGAAATAAAGAGGAATCCTCCTTTGGGGAGTATGAGTGCAAATATGGCAATCCACACGTTACACTTTGTGATATCTTGTGTGCAAAGTTGACATTCTGGCCTGAGGGTGGCGATAGAGGCAAGGTCATATGGTCGCCAAGTATAACCATGAGCCAAAAATAAAGTCAAGGTTTATCCTCTGGGGAGCGTGAATTTGTTTGCCCAAATTTCATGGCAGCCCACCCAAAACATTCTGAGAAATGTTGCCTTTGAGTAAAGAGTTGGACGGACTGACGGCCCGGACCACACAGCCGCCCGTAGGCTCCACCTGCCCGTGGCGTAAAAAGCATTCATAATATCATTCACAGCCTGATATTATTTTTACTGTGTTTTTGGTTGATTGTGTAATTGGAGCTTGTGTGACCTTTTTCTTCTAGGAATGTCTCTCTTAATTCAGCTGTAAAATTGGCGAAAGAGTATAACTAATGTTTTCTCTTAAGACAGGCCTGTTTGAAAAGCTTAACCTGAATTTAGAGTGTAATTCTTACGAAAAGGCGGTGTCGGTCATTATGGATGGAAAGATATCCATATTGGATCTTATATTGGTATCATATCAGCACATCCCCAGTGTCGAGACATGAGTGCTAGTTGTTTAAAAAGGAAAGAACTATCCGTCTAGATCTTTGCCACCAGTCCTTTGATTTGACCTGCTGATCTTCCGGTCACAAGCATTTTTCACTTTAGGGTCCCGCCATCCAACTGCCCTGGGGAGGGGTGGACAAACGCTTTTTTCCAAAAAACTTTTGTTCAAAAAATGAGGGGGGAAAAATATGACTATTCATAAATTTCTGGTACATTTCGTCCTCATTATAGGGAAACAAAATGAGCCTTTTTTCCTTCCCCATGCTTTACAGTGATTTGATTTTGCAAAGTTAATCATATTTAGAAGTGGTGAAACAGTTTGAGAAATCCCATGAATGTCTGCAATCAAAAGCTGATCAAATAAGCCAGTGTTCCCTGTTTTGCTCCCCGCTGCTCCTCACTGTACAAACACTGGGCCATTGACTTATAGTTAAGTTTAGTTTATCCATTTTGTCATAGTGATAAAATACAGGAACAAGGTAATAAAAAACACAAGCCGCTGCATTTTTCACATCACTGTGAGCTTTACTATGAAAATAATTTCCATGTTTTTGCTTCAGGACTTTTGCCTCGCTCGCCTTTTTATTCTGTGCTGAGCTGCAGACGCGCCGTCGAGCTGGGGAGCTGCCACAAGTCAGATGGTGGTGAAGTTTGGCTGTGACTGGTAGATCATTTTACTGTGCCAGCCACATTTGTCAGTTAATGATCCATTTACCCGGGGGTCCTTTACTGCTCCAAAAGTTACATTCAGCTGGTAAAATAGTAAAAATGTCTTGAATTTTGGCATCCCACTGGAAGAATAAGTTGTTTTCTGTGTGCAGCTCCAGTGGCAATGCATGAATGACGGTGAATGTTGACATTACTATAAACTTAAAATTACTATAAAAATAAAGTTTTTCTTGGCTGTATAATCTAATGAGAGAGATAGAGTTCATCACAAATATGAGCACAGCAGGCTACTGGACTTACAAATCTAATAAAAAATTAGATAATAAACATGAGACAAGTGGTTATCATTGTTATGAATAATGATACTAATATCCATTGCCTGTTGAGATCTGTGTAGGAGTGTCACAGTGAAGAATCAAGCATGGATGTCTTGTGTGTTTAGCCCCTTTACCCTCTTTTATACGTCATATAATTACACCAAACTGCTGACTCAGATAACTTTGACTTAGTAAAAAGTGAACCTATGTTTTGTCATCACGATGAAGCAAAATTCTCATAAGACGGCAGATGAGGGTGCTTGCATAGTTCCTAGAGAAAATAGCAAAGGGTTAGTGTTTTCCTCCAGAGATGTCAGAAAGTTGGAATCTGATTCCCTGCGTGGAAACGTGATGGATGGATTGGCTGTTCAAGACGGATTATTCCCACAACACGGACGCGTAAACACACATTTCTGATGTTCAAAATGCACTCAAGTCCAGTTTCTCAGTACTGCATGACCGTCGATCACCGACGTACCTGTGTGATAAATGGTTAAACAGTCAAACATGAAACTCAAGGTTGCAGCTACACTTGCTCATCATAATAACATAACGATAGCTGCTCCTTGACTTCTGCATGCCTGACTCAAATTAGAAATGAGGAATGCAGAACACAGAATTTGATAACCAAGCAGTATTAGCACCACGACTCTAAAAAAAATAAAAAATAAAAAATAAAAAGTAATGTTGGATGTTAGGAACTTTGTCAGCCACACCTCTCCTTTATTAATATGAGGCCTTAAAAGTCATTAAACAGCTTTAAATTTGAATTTTTTGAGGTCTTAAATTCAGCATAAACATTTGATCTAATTCCAAAGCCTGTTAAAACACTAAATCCACCGCTGAACCTCCCAGTGCCTCTGTACATACCTGCAGCATTTACCTGCTGGGGAAATGCCCATTTTAGATCAATTGTGTTTACTTAAGCTGTACCGGCCTGTCTTCCATACCTGTGAGGAGAAATCCAAGAAAATCCTCGTGCTTGCCTGTCCCAAGTTCTTCTGTGACAACAAAGTCATGCATTAATCTCAGCAGGACATCGCTATCTGATGTTAAGAAGCCATTATAATAAGCTTAGAGAATCAGCTCGTTGATAACTGACGGGATTCCTGCACAAAACTTCCTTCTGCATTGGACCAAATGCATAGCACTTAATTGCCTGCAATGTTTATTTGAATAAGGAAAAGATGATCAGTCACAAAATCAGTGTTAAATTATGTTAAAATGTGCAGAAAAACCTCAGTATGTATAGTTTTCTGATACCTGCAGACACCCTGGTAAATAATGGAATGCATATTTTCTGTATATCAAGTTACTGATGTATTCTGATGTGACAATAACACAGGGCTTTTGATGTCAGTGATAGAGGTATCCGGGTATTATTGAAGTTGTATGCAACCCAGACAGGCGTTCTCATGTCTTCCTCTCTGTGCGCCTCGCAGGCCCAACAGCATCCTGCGACTGCGCTTCAACCACTTCGCCACAGAGTGCAGCTGGGACCACCTGTATGTTTACGACGGAGACTCCATTTACGCCCCGCTGCTCGCCGCCTTCAGGTAGGCCCGCTGCTCGTGGGACCCCGGGCTGGTTTGGGGCGTCAGATTGGTGTGCAGCAGACCAGACCGATGGCTTCATCACAGCAACCAGAATGTCGATGCTGCTTCATTACCACAGCAAAAGACTGAAACCAGAATTGATAAAGTTCCTTTACTGCATCACCCAGATGTGCTGTAACTGTGTACTGGGATTAGGGCTGCACAAAATGGTGAAAAAAATCATATTGTGGTTATTTTGGCAGATACTGCAATTTTATTTTCATTTTAACGGGGGAAAAGGATAGTAAAATGAGGATGGGGTGATTTTTATTGCGTCTGCACCAAACCATCTTTTTTGTGTGTTTTTTTTTTCCACATCTTGGGAATATGATTTGTTGGTGCACTGTCACATTTATCCTTTGTCAAAAAAAATGCAGTTGTACTTATCTATGTTTTGATTTTGATTCTGTTGATTCTGTTCTTAATTGTGCAGCTCTAATTGGAATACTTTAAAGGAAGGGGATAGGATACAGGGTTAAATTTTAAAAAAAAAAAAAAATGGAATTTGATCCCCTGTCCACTTAAACTAGGTGACAAACTGTCACCCGGCACAAAATATGCAACTGTTTATCTTAAAGAGCCGACAGAGACGGACACCCAAGCGACGTGGAAATCCCTGTGCAAATGTTGCTGCAAAGCTGTCCAAATACAGAGCGATGCATCTCGGTCACTGTTTGCAGACCCAGGGACAATTGTTTTATTTATTTATTTATTTTTTGTCCTCTCTTTTGATTCCACTGGGTCCTTAAAGCTGTCAGTCATTAACCGCTGGGTAACATTTAACTTTCCAAGGTTCAAGCCACACTTAAAAGTTTGGATTTGGATGTGTTTATCATTGTTTTCCCCCTGACAGTTCACAGATTTTCCATTGGAGACGAGTGCTCGAGTGTATTTATGAGACACATGTGATCAAAGTGCCTGCTGAGGTTGACTTTCACAGCTCAGTGTGTGCAACATAACCACAGTTGGCTCTTTGATTTCCACTGTGGCCACTGAAGTTACAAGCACGCATTCATAGGACCGAAGCAGATATTAGCGCCCTTTGAAATGTATATATGCATGTGCGTGTCAAAGTTGGACGAGTACGGGTTTTTGAAGCCAGTGTTTTCACAGCGGAGACTGCTTATAAGCAAACAAATCACATGTACCCAGAGTTTCACACAGACTTCCTTTCTTGTGAGTGTGGGAAAGCCTCTGAAACAGCATTTAGACCACGTGACGCCAAAACACTCCACTGAACACTGACTAATTAAATTTTTTTAGGGGGATTAGCCTAGCAGTTCCTTAAGGCAGGGTGACCCACTACACCTACACCAATACTTTAGACCCATTAAGTGAGAAATTTGTCAAGATAAAACATAATTGAATGAATAAATAAAGTGAGCAAAGAAATTCAAATTCACTTGCAGGGTATACTCTTTTATGTAGCTGTGGCTGGGGAGCAATCTCTTTATCTAAATTGGACGCAGTGATTGGCTGGTATCTGATATTTAATTAAGGTTAATATTAACCTCTTTCATCAGCTGACTTTCAGATGACATTATATATAGAGATTCATCCTGACTCTGTTGGTCTCCTCTCTCCGTTCAGCGGTTTGATAGTTCCCGAGCGTTACGGCAACGAGACGGTTCCCGAGGTCGTGTCCCAGTCCGGCTACGCTCTGCTGCACTTCTTCAGCGACGCCGCCTACAACCTGACCGGCTTCAACATCTCCTACAGGTGAGCGGAGCCCGTCTGTCAATCAGCGCCAGCGTCCCTTTTCCCTCCGTTTCTCTAAGAGTTCACTTTGGAGTGTGAGTGACGTCGGGTTAAGCCCAAACCCAGGAAATATCACAATCCACAAACATCTGTGCATCGCTTTACGAAGCAGAAACGGATGCAGTCATCACAGCTGAATAAAACTCTGCCGTTTCTGTTGTTTTTATCTTTTGTTGTCTTTTTTTTTTGTGGTAATTTCTTTATTTATTTCAGCCTCCATGTCCACAGTTCACAAGACAGCTGGTAAAGGCAAACATCAAAGCAAAGCTGCAAAACAAAAGCCAACAGATAAGACCACATAACCAAGAAAAATACACACATATATATAAATAATACAGAGATTTTTAGGGGCATATCCAAAACATATGATTGGTTTTCTCTTCTTCTTCTTCTTCTTCTTCTTCTTCTTCTTCTTATTATTATTATAGTTCCAAAATCAGAATTTAAGTCATGACATAATACCACAATAATCCAATCTGCAACAAAATATGAAACCATAGAAGTAAGTTTATCTACAAAATGGGTTTAGAAGTAATGAAGCAAGGAGTTGTCATCAGTTCGTTTTCAGTTGCTTTTTTTGTAATCTGTGGATCTTCGACAAGGTTTTGGACCAGATGGAGTCAACATCAGTCACAAATATGAGGGTTAAGTTTCTCCGTTGATCTCGTTTCTCTTTCTGGATAAAAACTGTCATTCAGAGTCTAAAAGCGTCTGCTGAGTGGTTTGAGTCCTGAAGCGAGAGCAGCAGCACAAACCGGGCTCTTTGCCGTTTCGACCAGCTCTATCTGTTTCCTTGGCTGTGGAGATTTATTTAGTTGATGAGCCCACTTCACACTCATCCTTGGGACATGATGACGCATATAAACCTATCACACTCTGAATGATTCAGCCCCTGCACTGGCATGGCTGGCTGACAGCCTCTCAGCAGCAAGATAATGCCACCCGTTTGCTGCGAGCTGTAATGTGGTTTTCATTGCACAGTTGTACCTTCTGATATCGCCGAGGCCCGCCGTGGCATGTGGCTCAGAGAGTGGTGAAGTGGGCGGGGACTATATCGGGCAGCCGCCGTTCTGCAAGTAAAAATCCCATTAATTTTCCCAAATGCAGTTTTATGTGACTGCCTGTTTGAGCGTTTCCAACACTCGGATGGGCATGCAGCTCTGCCGGTTGAATCATCTGTATCAAAACCAGCAGTTTTATTGAAATACTTCAGGTTCATGGCGAGGAAGTCAAAGTGTCCATAAAACATCAGGGGATAAGTCGACTACAAGTCCCGCAGTGTGTCGCCTCCAGAAACAGCCAATCACAGAGCCTCAGATTATGTTGTTGCCGGTCAAGTTGAGCTTTGTAGCTTTGAGTCGACTGTTCAGACACGCTCGGGCGGCCTCGGCAGCCGCGGTGCAGGGTTTCCTTCCTGATTGCAGCCACTCATGTGGAATGTAATGCTGACTATATTTGAATATATTTTGTGGCTTTAGCTGGCGTCTTTGCCATCGTAACGCTCGACGAGGCTCCTGGGTGCTGTAGTGTGTGATGCCATTTGGCATACTGGAGCCACAGAAGAGCGCAGTCTCTCCGAAATTAAATTAAAACATTTAGAGGCGACTGTCATAACATAACCCTGCGGTGTCGCTCATTTATCCAGGAGACTCGTGTTGGTTTTGTTGAGTAATATTATGAGTATTGTTCAAAGTAAAATACCAAATGTGGTAAAACAAGAGGACAGATTCTTGCGGCTCTGCCCTCTTTGCAAATTTTTTGGTCATTTGGTGTGTGTCAAGAAGGCTGGTCAAACATATTTGGTGCCATCCTGTTTTCAAAGGAGGCTGACTGGCATCATCATCACATTAGCTGAAGTAAAATACAGATTACAGTGGAAAATGAGAAGATGTTGACTCTGTGTCGTACCTATAGGAGACCCAGCATGGTTACAGGCTACAGGACAGCACTGCTTTTCTACAGTACCTATATCGGGGGCGATATGGCTGCAGCACTGTACTCTGTAAGAGCTGGGTGGTCCAGACCGAAAAAGATACCAAAATGTGGCCACAAAGCGGAGTGGCATTCAGAAAACCGGAGCAGAGTCTGTGAAAGTAAATTTGACCCTCCCCAACCCTGTCTTCCACCCAAACGTCTGCAAAAGGGCACGACGGACCCCCGAGTTTTCCCCTGCTCATTGATACCGTCGCCATGGCAATGGGATTGAAGTTGGGCTGAAACACAGAGACGGGGATAAAAGCAAAGTGCCCCCGGGCCCCCTCCAGTCTTTGGTGTCTGGGAGAGGCGGAGGAACCGAGACATCAAACCGTAAGGCTGCCTGAGGAACATGAAAGAACGCCGAGGCCTCTTTTGTGTCAACTCTTTCACGCCGAAACATGTTTGTCTTCAGGAGTTTGGGTCTAGAGTTAGAAAAAAAGAAAGAGGGAAATAATAACCTCACATCTCGCTTCACTCTCTCGGTGTGATGTATAATGAGATTGTGTTTTTCTTTTTCTTTTTTTTCTCTCTCTCTCTCTCTTTCTGAGAGTTTACAGTGAAAAACTTTTGACACAGCCTTGTTTACTCTCGCTGTACTCTTGTTCTTTTCCTGGATTAGACCAAGACTGCCAAGGCAAAAGTTCAGATTCGTTATTGATGCCAGTCGTGGCAGGGAAACACAGATAAGCAGGCAGTGGTGGAAAGAGTACTACACATTACTAAAGTAGAACTACTGCTGCTTTGCTGATATGGTACTGCAGTGGAAGTAGAAGTACTGCTATAAAACTCTACTTAAGTGAAAGTAAGGTGTAGCTTGACTAAAATGCACTTAAAATTCTTTTTCCAAACAGTAACTGTGTTGGCTGTTAGAAAAGGAGGAGAGAACACGCTGCAATCTGCATTCTTTTAAAGGGGCATTGCGCAAAATTCCCGATGGTTGATTGAAATGAAGACCCTCAACTGATTAATGTAGAATAAGCACATAATATGATGGCTGAGTCTACATCATCACTGATATTTTTCCCTTTTTTTTCTCTACACTTGTTCCACATTTTTGCCTGCTGATTCGAAATCGTCCTCACCTCAGTTTTTCATGGTGCAGCTTTTATTGTGAAATTTGGAAATGACAGAAAGCAAAAGCAGCTCCCTCTTCTCATCCTTGCTGAGTGAGCTTTTATTGTGAAAGGCTCCACAAGCTTCCACTGATCATTTGTTCTCTGTAATGGATCTGATTTAAAATGTAGAGAAGGACAGCACTCGAGCCAAAATGGACTGAAAAATACTCAAAGTACAAGTACACCAAAAAACCACTGAGTAAATTGAATTAGTTGCTTCCACCTATGCAAGTGTGTTCCTGTAAATGAAGTTGGTTTTCTCAGGGATGCTGTGAATGCTTTGAGGCATATAACCGTTTACTGTATGTGCCCAGCCAGGTAAGGCATAGCGACGACATCAATGGCGAGTCGCGGTCGGACATAAAAGGGAAGCAAAGTTAAAGCTGCAGTAGACAAGACACGCTCAAGCACACGGTGATTGCTGTTTTATTTTTGTCGCAGATGGGCTGTGTTCGCCATCTGCTTCTTCGGTGTCTGCGGTGGCTTTATGGGTGCCGCTTACCTCATATGCAGGCTGGGTGCCACTTCAGAGTAGACAGCTCATTAAGATGGGTGACAAGTGTCGGGGCAGGCACTTGACCAACGGAGGGGGCGGAGGGCGGGAATAAGAATGTCTCAAGGGGAAAAAGTTGCACCTTGGAGCTTAAAGGCGTGCGACAAATGAGGCACGGCTTGCACAAAAGGGGGTGTACCGCAGCTTTTGAAAGGTGTTTTTGATGTTTCCAGGCAGAATTTGAATAATCACTCCTTTCCCCCCCCTCCCTTCATCTCAGGGTGAACACGTGTCCCAACGACTGTTCGGGTCGGGGCGAGTGTCGCGTCGGGAACTCCACGGGCTCGGTGTTCTGCGAATGTGAAGACAAGTGGAAGGGGGAAGCCTGCGACATCCCCTACTGCCAGGCCAACTGCAGCTACCCCGAGCGCGGCCGCTGCGACGCCAGAACCAAGACCTGCGTCTGCAAGCCGGAGTGGCAAGGTGGGTCGGCCGGTGGGTCGGTTCGCTGGTGCCGCGGCTGCCAGCGGCGGGACCTAATTGCCTCACGCCCCGTGCTTCCTTGAATACCCACAATGGCATCATTTTGGCCCGTGCCAAAGCATTCCCACTGACTAAAATAAGCACCCTAATGAGGAATGTGGTGTGCCTCCATGCAGTGTCCAAAATTAACTTTTTGGCTTTCCTGCCAGGAGCTGATAAATCATGAAGTTACCTGCCAAGAATATTTTTTTCACCAGCCAAAATAATTAATACACATTTTTCATGGAAATGTGCCAGTCTATCCATTCTTTACTGCTGTTTTGTGTATAGAAACAAGTGTTAGGTGTATAGCGCTCGCTGAAGAGACGAGAGCAGATTTAGAGTTTTAATTTAAAACTTGCTCACTCACTTAAAAATGGGCCAAGTTTGTAATTCATCAGGAAGTGACTAACCACACAGGAATAATATTAAGTTTCTGTAAACCATAAATAAGGCAAGTTAACGATTCAGCCGGCGAAGGAACAGAGGTTTACTGCTTTGTGCAGAGCAGTGTAATGTGCAGCCAATCAACACCCTGTTGGATACACAGACATTGTTTTGCTTTGATTTGGTTTGCTCCCAGTCTGAGGGAGTGTGTTTGTCGGCCAGCGGGGACAAAGATTGAGAACAGCGGAAGATCAAAGACTGTATGTGCCGGGTTTCCATGGGTCATAGAATTTCTGAAGTCATGAAATTTTGAAAAGTCTAGTCAGGGAATGTAATAAATTCTTGGACCAAGTCCTGGAATATCATGGGATAGTGAACTGGTTATTCACCAGATGTGATGTTTATCTTCCACAGGGTTCATGTCACGTTGCGTACCTCTGAATCTGAGGTGTATGTTGTATGAAGTCAAATTCAATATTACAGTCACTTGAGGAGTCACAGAAATTTTTTTTTTCCTGATGTAACCACGCTCGCCAAATCATCTCAAAAAGTCTACGACGTTGGAGTAACTAACATCATCACGATGCCTCCAGCAAAGCAGGTTCTGCAGGATCAGCTTTCCTATCACTGCCAGTTGGGTCATTAATATTGAGTGTTCCTATTTGTTAATGACCTGACACACACACACACACACACACACACATATATATGTTTTTTTCTCCTTAGAATTGAACCATCTGCACGTTCTAACTGCTCTGTTAGTTCTTAAATGGCTCCTCGGTGCAGCTTTACACAAGCAGAGACAATGGCTTAATTTAACTGCAGTTATATCCGCAGCTCAGTGTGCTCATGATCTAATTACCAAGGCTGAGGGAGAGGAGGAACAGACTGGCGTTATCTTAGCCTTTATTACCCTGTCACGGTGTTTTAGCCGAGGAATAGCACAGTTAGTGTACCCCATGCTGCCAGCCTCCAAATGAACCCATTCTCTGCGCTAGCCAGTGCAGAGGCAGAGACGGATGCGCGGCCAGTGAAGCTGGTCTTGCATTTAATCTCCTTTTTCACAGACGCACAGCCCTCAACAAATTACATCTTCAGAAGGCGGCCAAGGCCAGCTTTGTTTTCTGTATGGAAATGCCACCGAGGTGCAAAGGTGGTCCTGTTTGTTTAATGACAGTGGAGGCAGCGTGTGCACTGGGAGTCGATGGGGAACTCAGAGATGCACCGATCTGCTTTTTTTCCAGCTCTGATTCGATTCCGTTAGCTAAATTTGGATATGTGCCGATCTGCACCAATATCGATAGACACCGATATCGATACCACAGATCTTTTTTTCTCAGATACTATGATTATTTGTATTAATATTGATTGATTGTCAGTGGACACTAGTTGCCTTATGTTCTGTGTAGGTCGACCATCAAATGATGAAATTCACCAAACTCAGATCCTGAAGCCGGTGCAGGATGCAGCCCTGTTCTCCTGCTGCTCCTGCTCCCATAACAGAACTAAACTGCTGACCTCCCGCTCCTGTTTCACGGCTCCTCTGCCCAGAACACACAACTAGTAGGAAGATTTGTATGCCTGTTACACATTTTAGCCATTTTTTTTTTCTGCCTAAGCGCTGCTGTCGCTGTTATGCTCATAACATGTGGACCCGCAGGTGATCTTTGTCACCCATCGAAGAGGCCCTCAGCACAAGCTTTGTCTCTGCATCTAAAAAATGGGAATTTTTTAATCACTAATTATGTGCCACAGCATTTTGGTTATGGCCTTGAAATTGCATTATTACATATTTATAATTCATAACAACATCAGACTATGGAGTCCCGGACTCCATGTCTGTATAAATTTGTCTTATCACGATATCAACGATATAGCACACCCCGCCACGCCACCGACAGCGCTCTCTCTCTGGTGTAAGGCTTATAAGAGACGACATATGTACCTCACAAGCTTTTGCCTTTGGGAGTAGCTGCTAAAGTTCAACGTGCACCACAATATTCTGTAGTTTAGGTTTATTAGTATCCTAATATCTTCCTGTGCGCTGTTATCACTGTAACCTGGTGAGGAGTACATCTGTGAAGTTTATTTCTCTGAAGAGTAATATTCTTATTTGTCTGTAAATATGAACCTTTTAATGTTTATTGATTATAATTTTGTTTGAATGAATACTGGTGGTTTGATTTGGTCCTATATACAGTATGTATAGACATTTGACAATACTGAGTGTTGAACCAGGCCAGTAAATACCAGGTGGAACACAGTGCGGTTCAGAGCCGAAACGACGTCTCCTCATCTTCATTCCTGTGTCCTGACCGACACACCGTCCAGTTTTCTGCCAAAATCTGACTGAGCCGGTCCTCACCTGTTACCTCACTAACAGTATGCGGTACCTTAAACGCCTCGTGACGACAGAGTATTGGAAAAAGCAACGTTGAGCTGGGTAAAAACACTGAAATAAGGTTGAAACTTAGAATTAGAATTAAAATGATCAAGTGCTGCAGTGCAGTGTAATTCTGAGGGAACCACTACAGTGACTATTTTTTTTCTTCCGACTTTAATATAAAAAAATATTGTGATATTATTTATGTTGCCCATCCCTGGTCCTGACTCAAAGGGAATTTTTTAACCGTGATGCAGATCCACCCAGACAATGACTAAAGTGACCTCAGCCGCTACTGTGAATTATATCACTTCCTTTCCTGTCACATGACCACGTCTGCATTGTGCTGGTAATGAGCGACGAGGAACTCCCCCGGCCAGCAACATCCTGTGGCTTTTTGGCCCTGTCATACTCTGCCGTAAGATGGAGCGATACAGCTAATTGGTCGGTAAATATTTTAAATCCGGGCGGTTTTTATCTCGGCGTGTCATCAGGTGGGAGTGACACGGCTGAATGAGATCAACAGTCACAACACGGCAGCCAGAACAAAGCCAACCTTTCTGTTTCTTCCACAATCCTTTCCCGCCCCAGATATCAAACAAAGCTTGAGTAATCAGTTTTTATGTGACACCATGATGCAGCTTGTTTGTAGATTATAAAGCTACATTAAAGGACCGCTTTTCTAATTTTGAGGTTTTCCCCGACTCGAGCACATCAGAGTCTGTTATCTCAGGCCTTCAAAGTTCTTCTTTAACCTCTCTCTCCCCCCCTCGTCGACAGCTCCCTTTCATAATTGAAGGGGATTTAATAAGTGAAATCAATAATGAATCGTGGTTTTCACCCAGTCAGTCAGTTTTTGAAATGAGCAGGTGGCCCCGGCCTCCTGTACACTCTGCACGGATCCACCGGGGCGTAAGAGTAAACGAAAGGAGGCTTTGAACATCTTATTGAACCTTAAATGGAGAAACTTTTTCAGACGCGGAGCTTGTGTCTGCTTTTATGTTGATTCATTTTGTTTGTATTTAGACTCTTTTGAGGTTTTTTTTCTTCCTTTTAGCCCCTCAGGGGGTTGCATGATGGAGCCGGGTTGTTTACAACACCTGTACTAGTCTGTGTTTTCGCTCTGCTTTTTGCTCATCATTCATATGTGAAAATAAAAACACCTTAACTAAGCAACCAGCTTCATTCAGTCCCATGTGATGACGTGACTTGGAGTGGGGAAAATAATCACAGCATCATAGCGTTGCGGTGCTTGCTTGTATTTTGCATCGATGCAGGATCTTCAGTGACCACTTTTTTACTAAAAATACTGATTTTTTTTTTCTTTTTCCCACATCGTCTGTTCGTTTCCACAGTTTTGAAGAAGTGCTGCATGTTAGTTCCACCTTTGGGAAAATAACCCAGCCAGGCTGCGAGTCACATGAACAGGATGACACAACGCCAGGCACGTGTTCATGTTCAAGAAGCGTTTTGAGGAGTGGCCGCGCGGGAAAGAGCAGTTTGCCAAGCGCCCTCTGTGCTAAAAGCAGATGTGTTAGGAGGCAAAAACAGAGCTCACGTCGTTTGTGAGGAGCGCTCTGCAGAAATGAAATCTGTCGACAACACCACTAACCTCCGATATCACATTACCGTGGTCTGTGTCAGCACACCTCATCAGATATGATTTATTTATGTGTGCATGTTACGAGAAATGATTTATTATGTCCAAACAGAGAAAGCATTCACTGAGCGCTTCGACATGGATTTATATTTTTTTTTAGCCGGAGGTTTTTTTTTATTTTGATGTACTGTTTTCTGATATTGTTCAAGCGACGGTGTCGGATATTATGTGGATATTATGGGTTTGCCCTGAATCCATAATATCTGCCACCACAGATCCCGGCTGTGAATGCAATAAGGCGAAAACCATTTGTTCAAATCTCAAAAGTTTCTGTGTGAATTTATGCCCCCCTAGAGGAGTATGACCCCATGACCTTTCCTCTATTCCATTTTATTTTACTAAAATCTAGAGCTTACTGTTCATACAAGGGAAGAAATACACCAAGTTTTTCATGTTGGTGGGAAAGAATCAAGATGCATTGATAATCATAAATAATCATAATGGCAGTCTTCATAATAAACCTTTTTCACAGCAGCCATTTGGACATGAATAGCTGGGCAAACACAGGTATTACTAATGACTTTAATTAAGTTTCTGTTCCAGTTATTTCTAGCAGAGCCGGAGCCTCGGTGTTGTGCTGCTGGCTCCCTGAAAAGGCTCTGAGTTTTAATTAATGTCATCAGTAACACCTGTGTTTACCCTGCTGTTTCATGTCAAAATGGCTGCTCTAAAAAAAACAGGACGGTCCGTTGTAATTAAATCTCCAGGAGCCTAATTAACGACGCCGTGGTCTCCCCGCCTCTGCAGGTCCGGACTGCTCCGTCCGAGTGCCCGCCAACTCCTCTTTCTGGACCCGGGAGGAGTACGCCGAGTTCGGGCTGGCCAGGGCGTCCCACAAGGCCGTGGTGGACCAGGGCGTCATGTGGGTGATCGGAGGCTACGTCTTCAACGCCTCCGACTACCACATGGTCAAAGCGTAAGTGAAAAGCATCATAAAACCATAAAATCAGTGGGTCGGTCGGCGCCTTTTACCCTGAACTCCACCCGGGAAAAACACACACATTCCATAGCTCATTTTTTTGGTGTTTATAGAGCCACCGTCTTATGACTCAAAGTCTATACGCGAGGTCTTCGAATGAGTAAAGGAGCATTCCACCCACATGAAACCTGTTTTTCCTCTTGCGTTTGTTACCACGAGGTCGCATCAGGCTGTTTCTCTGCACAGTCGGCTTGATACCAAACCGATGCGGCCACCTAGAGGTGAACACGACGAGATGCAACACAAAGAAATGCCTTTAATCGAGGGCATTTCCATTTGTTGGTATTAGTATTATGCCGTGTGTACTCAACATCTGATTATCACAGCTTTTGTTGGCTTTGTCAATGATTAGGGCTCATAGTGGCCTGATAGCGAGATAAGCGCCTTCTATTTAAACACACGAGAGCCGCAGCGGGCTGTGTAGAAACACACACACACACACACACACACACACACCACATAGCCGCTCTGCGATTTTGATTTAACCCCAAAAGATGGGGCCAAGAGAAGCAACAGGTCTAATGCTGAGTCTGTGGGCGGAGCGATGACAGAAAGTTTGGATTTCACTCTTTTGTCACGTCCTGTTGGTGGAGAAGCGACCGTACTTGACACCAGGTAGCCGCTAGGAAACATGGGAAAATTTTAGGGGTAAGAGACACTCTTCTAATGCAGCCTCGCTTTCCACTATGGATGATAAGATGATAAGATGGGTTTATTTTTTAAATAAAAATCACATGCTTACGCAGCTTTAACCGTTTTGTCAAGATTGCATAAGAAAGTGCATGCCCTCGATGGAGATATTACAATATTACATAAAGCAATTAAAGACGCCTGAACATAATCAAAAGGACAAGCTCACTAGAGGAACCGGCTGGTGTCAGACTTAGTTCGAAAAGGTTCATCATGTCTGCTTTTCCCCATGAGAGTTACTGTTCCTTTTTTCAGACAAAAATGAAGGAAACATGTCAAGTTAAAAAAAAACCAAAAACATCTACTACCTTCATTTTGGTCTGAAAAAAGGAACAGTAACTCTCATGGTGTCAGACTTTCTTCAGATTAAGGCCATCTCGGCTATAATGTTTTACACTTTATTTACTTTGACATATAAAATGATAAAACACCGAAGGGAGAGCATCATCATCATCATCACCGTTTGATCATTTTATTTATTTAAAACCTCACGCATTAGTGGTGCCAAGGTACATACAATAAATTAAGACACAAGTAACATCAAAAAGCAGGAATTCATGGCTTTATCAACTAAAAACAAGGTCATATTGAGATTGCTAAAACGTAAAAGTGTAGAAAATGACATAAAATATATAAATGAATAACAAGAGCTTAAAAAAATGAAAAGCAATGGCAGTTACACTCAATTTCACAATTCTGTTGAAGTGTATGTGAGATATGATAATTACCAAGTGAAAGCCGTCCTTCATCAAGGTCACCATGTCTCTCTCTCTCTCTGTCTCTCTCTCTCTCTGCAGATTCAACCTCAGTGCCAAGAGCTGGCTGCCCCTCGACCCGTCTGTCAACACCGTCACTCCGCGCTACGGCCACTCGCTGGCGCTGCACGAGGTGAGTACAGACGAGGGAGCCGCTCGGGTGGTGGAAGGGGGTCAGCGCGGGACGGACGGCGGATGGGAGCGACTGATCCATCAACAGGAAATAACTCTCATAACTCTGATACTCAGTTAAACATTTTGGTCATTCATCAAGTCAAATATTTGCTGATCACGGCTTCACCGACACCGTGAAGACGCTGGGATTGTTTTCCTTTCCTCACTTCATGTTTTTATAAAAGTAATACCTCAGGACTTAATACTCTTTTTTGTTTTTTTTGGGGCGCTGCTGAGGCTCAGAAAGCAATTTGAGGACTTCACTATGCAGCTTTGCAAATTTCCCACAAGCATCTATCATTATTTTTGACACTTACAGATAGGGCCGGGCGATATAAATCGATATTGAATCAATACTGTGATATGAAACTAGCTCTCGCCTGGGGTTTCAGGCATTGTAATATTGTGATACGGCATAACTGATGTCTTTTTTTAGTTTTAAAGGCTGTTTTACAGTGAAGAAATGCAACTTTCTTCAACTTGTTAGACTGCTACAGCTGATATATTATTTGTCTCCTCCTGCTTGGTCATCACATCCACATTACTAATGATTGTTTCGCAAAAAAAACAAAAAGAAAAATCCACATCGCCCACCCCTAATTACAGACTCTATGATCAATCAGTTAATCAAATGTATTGATAGGTTAACTGACAGTCAACATAAGTGCTAGTTGCAGCTCGAGGGTATTTACTGTAAACATTTCATATATCACACTACAGATCTATTTTATTTATATTAACACTGACAAATTGCAAGCTCGCTGCTCTATAACTTATGATTTAGATGGTATCTGTTGGCTGTCTGAAACTATTACATAAATATCTTGTTTTTTTGATATGCTGCAGTGCTAAATGAAGCAGTTTCTTCCCAAGCAAAAAAAAAAAAAGGCTGTGCCGAGTCGCTGATGGAATAATAAATTAGCAAATGGAAGATGCGGGAGCACACCAGAGGAAAACACAATCTGTCTGCTGTGTGCTTTGAGGAAACTCGGCGAGACCTGAGTTTGTTTTGCAGCGTGTTTGTAAAACACAAAATGCTCCATTGTGCGGCTGTGTCTCGTTAGACCGTGTGGGCTGAGCATCCAGACTGCATCCAACTGAAAGAAAATGGCTCAAAGCAATGTTTTATATGACAGAGATGTAATTGATGGATGGCTCACCCATTTTGAAAATTTTTGTAATATTTTTATATCTCTTTAGTCACCCTCTAAATGGTATGAAAGGTACTCAGGACACTGTACTCGGTGTTTTTGCTCGACTGGATACAGGCTGGAGGGTCCCATTGAAAACTATTAGCCTCCTCACATTGGAGAGATTAGATATCGCCCTGGTTAGCTTTCTGTAAAAATAGCCACCCAAATCCACTCAAACGAGACTTAACAACAGCCAGTGTCCAAAAACATGAAGTCAGTGTGATTACCAAGTGCACAAGTATGATATTCTCTCGCAATATCCTGCATACAGATCAGCAATCTGTGTCCCAATGTGTCACGCTGGCTCAAGTTAACAGAAAATAAAGTCCTCAAAATGGAAATAGGAGATTTGAAACGTGCATAAATACTGTTTTGAAACAGTTTATTTGTATTTAATCTCCAGTATCTGTCTGTGTGTCAGAACATATCCAGTGTGAGCCCTCACCTTGTTGGATTGGATTTGACCTCTGCCTTACACACACACCAAGTGAAATAATATCAGATGTTTCAAATTGGGCGAACTGTTCCTTTAAGCACTGGGTTGACAGGTACCTTTGCTCACGTAGGATCAAATCCCAGCAGAAGCTTCATTTCTGGGTCTCCCCTACTCTGTCGCTATCAGCTTTCCTGCTGATGTGATGCTGAGGGGGAAAGACTGCCCACTCTGCGATATAAAACGCTGACAAGGATCCGACCAGAACCTTCGCTGCCATGTTCCTGCTTCTGTTTTTCTCTCAGCTTTTTTTTTTTTTTTTTTACTGTCTGAATAAAGGGAAAATACTATATGAAATCGACCTCTCCTTCCCCATGAAAAAGAAAAAGTGAAAACTAGTGTACTGCTACAGATATTACATGCATGTCAGTGTTTTCGGTGACTATCCGGCATGCAGATAACACGTCTAATCTGTCAGCAACAAATTTCTCGTGTTGCCTCTTGTTAGATCACAATCGTGGAAATTTAACTGCACGGTTGCTTCTGACCTGTATAAGCGCTATGTATTGATGAAATGGAAAACCCAAGATGTTGTGCCATATTCAAGCGCGTATCTCATCAGATAGTCACCCAAATGTTCTAAAAACACAGGAAATGCGAAACATGTTGGTGCTGACTGAACTACAGCTGCCGCGCTGATAAGAACAAGAACGCAAATAGCAGCTCCCGGAGAGTTTCCCTTTATAAGCCATTAGCATTAATTCATTACAAACATCAAGTGCATTGAATCAGGAGAGCTTCATTTTATTTTTATCTTCAAATACTTAAAAAAAAAAAAAAAGACAAAGAAATTGTGCAGGCTGAAGGCGGCGCAGACCGTCTGACTGCCTTCAGCCCTTCCAGAAGGAGCATTGCTGCGCAGAAAACTGATTGGGAAAAACTGAATAAGATTAAACTCAGTTGGTGCTGTCTGCTCGTCTTTGGAGGAGACAGTCAGGCCTTGTTATTATGCAGAAGTCAAGGGCACTGGGAAGGTTACTGGTGCTCGGTGGTTGAGTCTCCGCTGTTTTTGATGTGTTCAAGATTCTCCCTCAACTCGCAGGCGAAAGGGTTAATAGATTGGTCCTAACTGATTCCCAGTAGGATCACTTCAACTAATCAGCTACTGAGTGTACCAGGTTTCTTCTTAATATCGAGTTGCACTGTCGTTTGGACGCTCCACGTCTGTTGTCTCGAGGCTTTAAACAAATCTCTCTGAGCCACCTCATGCCTTTCATTACTGAGGTGGGCTTAACAGGTGAGATCACTAAGGGATTATAACTTTCAGCAGGACTGACGTGGTCTCTTTTCATGGAAATAATGGAAATGTTTATAGTGTATAGTGTTTATGTATTTGTATGTGTTATATGTTATACTCTGCAACATTTGAATGTAATTAAATCAACATTGCCTTTTGTGGATTGAGATTTAAAGTCTTCTGAGGACAAGCATGCTCTCAGATGTAGAAGTAATGGGTTTTTGATCTAAAAAAACACAGCAATTCTTTGACGTTTTATTGTTAATTAGGTGAATATTATGGCATGGAAAATTAGCTATCAAGTTGAAAAAAGTAATTTTTCATCTCACTGACTCTAAGTGCACTCTTAGCCCTCAGCAAATTCTGTTTTTGTGTCATCTAAATCACTAGATGTGTTTCATTTCGGAGCGGAACTGCCGATTTCTGACTCCTCCGTCTCTCCTGTTTTTAATCCAGGGGAAGATCTACATGTATGGGGGGAAGATTGACTCCACGGGGAATGTGTCCAGCCAGCTGTGGGTCTTCCACATCCAGAACCAGACCTGGGTGCAGCTGAACCCGCGGCCCAAGGAGCAGTACGCCGTGGTGGGACACTCGGCCCACATCGTGCCTCCCATCCAGGAGGGGGCCAGTCCCATCATGCTGGTTCTGTTCGGGCACTGTCCTCTCTACGGTTACATCAGCCAGGTGCAGGAGTACAACATCGGTAAGTTGTTGGCGCTACGTCACCAAACGCTCACAAGTTTGATCTCGGCAGCCTCCACATGTCCCATTAATTGTTTTGCCTAGCTCTTCTCTCGTCCTAAATCACTCTGGATAGACGCGAGAAATGTCTGCGTCGTAAAAACAGGAAATACATCAAGCACCGAGCCATCGCTGGTGTGTTTTGGCTCGTGCTGGTAAGTTCCTCCACTCCACCAGCCACTTTGGCAGGCAACCAAACGCCATTTAGAGGCCTTGCTCTATTCTCAAAGCCAATCTGGCTCAGCAACCGGAATGAATTCACCCATCAGTGTAGCCAACGGACAAGAGTTCATTTCCCACTCAGATCTCCATTTGCTCTCAATGGTGATAAAGTAGCAAATGAAAAAGTAATTTGGTGATCACAATCTGCTAAATAACCGTTACATGAACTCAGAGCGCCTGATGCTGCTTTCATACTTGCGGTGCATACCAGGAATCTACAACAAAGACTTATGACAGCTTGAAAAAGTGATTAAACCCGTTCATTTTCAACAAATGGAAAAGTAGGTGAAATGAATTAAGTTATGGCTACCATCCACCAAATCCCAGATAAATATTAAGTGACTCCTCCACAAAAATAAAATAAAATAAAAATGTTTTTGGATCGATATATCGGCAAACTAGTGGTGCAGGCTGATATAAAAAAAAAAAAAAAAACATTATCACAATCAGTTCAGTATTATCTTTATTGCTGATATTTGGCTCGGTTGGAATAGGCATTTGACCCTTCTTTTCTAGCAGTCTGTCGCTTAATGCAAGTATAAATTGTGTATTTTTGAGTGACATTTTTATGTTCATTTTCCAGCTCTCTTTATCTTTAAAGAAAGTTCCCACATTATGGAAAGAATCCATTGTTGTCCCTGTGGCCAAGGTCCCATTGCCAAAAACGCTGAATGATTATCGACCGGTGACACTTACTTCTTTAGAAGTGAAAGGATTTGAACGAATCATGAAGCAGAGTATTTTGTCGATGACACAAAGTGTTATTGACCCTCTCCAATTCGCTTATCAACAGCGTAAGGGCGTGGAGGATGCCACAACAACTTTGCTAAATCTCGTTGTCAGACACTTGGAAGGAATGAAGACTCATGCTCGTTTATGTTTTGTTGATTTCTCGTCAACTTTTAACTGGATGCAGCCTCATATTTTAGCTAACAGACTCTCTGAAATACCTGGCTTTGACTTTGGCACTATATGTTGGCTGGTCGTCTTCCTGACCATGAGGTCACAAAGAATTTGTGTCAGTGGCACTCTGTCTGATGCCATGACATGCTCCACAGGCTCATCCCAAGGGTGTGTCTTGTCACCTTTACTTTTTATGCTGCACATGATTGTATAATGATTGTCAGCGCACAGACGATTCAAGGTTCATCGTAAAGTTCGCAGATGATTTGGTTATTGTCAGCCTCTTGCAGGACCATGAAGGGGGGCACGGCTCTGTTATGGACAATTTCATTGAATGGTGCAATAATTCATGCTTACAACTAAACATCAGTAAAACTAAAGAAATGCTGATTGATTTTCGAAAGAATCCACCTGTCCCAAATCCCTCTTTCATTAATGGTACAGCTGTGGAGATTGTAAGCCAGTACAAGTATTTGGGCACCATCTTGGATGATAAACTGACTTTTGAGGCCAACACTGACTTTTTTTCCTTTTTAAGGAAGCAGAGGGATTTTAATGTTCACAGATTGCTTTTAAAAATGTTTTATTCATCTTTTATTGAGTCGATCTTAACTTTTGCAGTGATTTGCTGGTACGGGAGCCTTAGCATCACGAATAAAAATCGACTGGGGAGTATCGTTAAACTTGGCCAAAAAATCACTGGCACTAGCTTTCAGCAGCTTGACAATGTTTATCAAGCAGGAGCCATTCAGAGGGCAAAGGTCATCTTGGCATACCCACATCAGCCTCTTTATGCTGAGTTTTGACTTTTGCCATCGGGAAAGAGGTTTACCTTCCCTAAGAGGGCCAAATCAAACAGGTACCTCAGATCATTTGTCCCCTCAGCTGTAGGGTTTCTGAGTGGGATTTTTTAAGTGGAAAGATACTGGCTATCAAAAAAACATATGAATGCATCCTTTCTTGCTCTATATATATCTATGTCTTGACTTGGTAGTTGAGTTTGTTTTCTGTAATAACTTGAAGCTAACTCCCAGCCTCTGAGCCTGAGATGTTAACGCGGCCCTCTTCCGTCCAGCTAAAAACACGTGGAGCGCCGTTTCCACAGACGGCGCGCTGGTCCAGGGCGGCTACGGCCACAGCAGCGTGTTCGACCCCGGCACCAGGGCCATCTACATCCACGGAGGCTACAAGGCCTTCAGCGCCAACAAGTACGGCCTGGCCGGGGATCTGTACAAGTTCGACGTGGACAGGAGCAAATGGTGAGTTTGCTTGTTTTGTTCGTGTTTTAATCTGCAAAATCAGGATCATTCAGTTTGTTCAAGTGCAGTTAATTTTCCTCGGTGGCTTTGGTGCAGAGACACACTGACAACAGTAAAACAGCACATGCTAACACATTACACACACTGAACGATGATTATACATCAGGTTGCAAAGTTTAGGTGGCACACTAAGAGACTGTGTAACTGTGGAAACTGAATGTTGCTCATTTACATACATGACTAAGCATTTCATGTGATGGCAGGCACTGATGCTTCACATATTGTCATTTGCTGCAGTGACGAATAATCTGCAGTGAGAATATAGTGAACTGGGACACCATTGGAGTAATCTTTAATTTCATTGCCCAGTGTTAATGTGAGAAATATGTAGGAAAGTGCCAGGTGCATTAGTAAGATATGGCTTTGAACACTTTCCTTATTATCCTAGATTATCGCTATAATACGTTTTTTTGTTGTTGTTTTTTTACAAATAATGACCGTCCTATAAGCTTCACATTATGCGTCTAGTTTGATCTTTTATCTTCGTTGATATTCCGTGCACACACACACGCAGCCTCGTCTCGGCTCGTACCAGCTGGACTCCAGTTGGTTGTTTTCATCAAACTTCATCGGTCACGCTCGGCTAACCCTGTGACATTAGAGGAAAAGTAGAGTTTGTGTTACATCCACTTGTCGCTGCGCTTCCACTGCGCCCGGCGTACCTGCGGAAACCTTCCCAGCAGATGTCAAGTCTGAATTATTTACAGTGTGCTTTAACCAAAATGTTGGCCGCAAGTGTTTTTTTTACGGTGCATCAGAGGTTAAATACAGATACAATCCAGAGAATGACCATGAAGTCAATGCTTTGTGTGTGTGTGTGTGTCTCTATCATCTCTCTATTGTGTTGTATTTTCTTGGTTTTAAAGCCACAATAATCAAAATTGCAGCAGATGTGATCTAAGTGAGGACCGATTAAAATCAACTGACACATGGAATAAGTAAGAATTAATAGCCCAAGTCGCTAAGAAATTGTGATTAATCCATATTGTTGTCAGGTGATTGTGATTTAAATTATTGTAGTTTTAGAGGCCACATTGCAGTCTCATCTTTTGACACTGTCTGTTTTGTTTTACTGTCTCTTATCTTTCAAATACTCGTGTTATCCTGCACTGAAACCAATACTGTGCAGCACCGTTTTGCAAAGTAAGGGCTTTTCAGACTGTTAAGCCATGGAGCTCCTTTTTATCAAGAAGGGACCCATATATCAAGAGATAGTTTGGTCTGTGTTCAGTATCTAATGCTTGTGAGAGGCTGCAAAAAATGTAAAATATTTCTTTGTAATTTATCAAGGCTTTTTGGCAAGTTTTTTTTTTTTCCTGGATTTTTTTTTTCTAATTTTCTTGCTAATTTTCTTTCTTTTTGCTATTTTTTTCCTCTTCATTTGCTCTCTTTTCTCTCTCTTTTTTGCTCCACTAATGTTCTGGTAATTTTTTGCTTGATTCCTAATTGGCCTTTCTCCCTTGATTTAGAAAAAAAAAAAAGATAAAATGATCACTCATACTTTCTCTGCATTTTAACAGTTTCTAATGAATTTAATCAAAGTGAAATTTAACCATTCTTCATTTTGCTGAGGAGCCCCTGAAGGTCCACTGGTGGTCCTTGGGCCTCACTTTGAAAACCCCCGTCTTACTCCACAGCATTATCAAATTAGTCTGCATATTAAAAAAAAAAAAGGGTAAAAACAACAAAGACTGTGGCAGTGATGTGTGAGAGTTCTCAGCACAGTTGGAGCTCGTCTGTGACAAACAGGACCGCTTGTGTTGTTCATCGTGTGTGTCGCTCTGTGTGTGTGTGTGTGTGTTTGTTTGTGCAGGACTATTCTGAGAGACAGCGGCTTCTTCCGCTACCTCCACACGGCGGTGATAGTGAGCGGGACCATGCTGGTGTTTGGAGGGAACACACACAACGACACCTCCATGAGCCACGGGGCCAAGTGCTTCTCCTCCGACTTCATGGCCTACGACCTGGGTCAGTACCCCGCGCAGCTCTGTGTTTGCACCTCACCGCAGGCTCACTCGGAGAAGGCTTCTGTTGAGTGTGCATGATTTTTCTTCTTTCCAGCCCTGCCCTGCTTCACATTCACACAGTCACACACACACACTCACACCTGGGAGCTGCCCGGTGTGACCACACTCTTTTATTGTGGGCCACTGAGCGGCTCACCGGAGTGACTGTGGGTCAAATGTCCCGGTCGAGGGCACCTCCCCCACCTGGAAACGGCTGGTCTGGGGGATTCAACCCGGCAACCGCTTGGCCTTAAATTAATTTCTTGCGTGCTGTGCTCTGGTTATAGCAGCCGCCTGAAGCCGTGTTTGATTACCATGACCGGCTTGAAAAGTCATGTTGAAGAGGAGAGTTGTTGCTCTTCGGTCCTGCAGCTGCTACCCGGCTGCCCACAGGCCCTGGGATTTCTGGAAAGCCATTGAATGTTGAATTGAAACTGAAATTCCCCGTCCAAAAGTTGTGGAATAGTAAGTCTCGGAATATCATGTAATCGTGCCCGCATCAACAGAAACAGAAAACAAAACGGTAAATGGTTGTGCATCTGACATACTATTTGCATCGTGTCAGTGTTTTATATTCACTTCTGTCACAGAATGAAAGAGAAAAACAATAATAAACTTTGCCAAGACCTGTGAAACTGAAGGAAGAAAACATGATGTTAAGTTAGAGTTCTGTCACAGATCGGAAACCACTCTCAATTAATCGATTAATCATTTCGTCTATCAAATGTCATAAATAATAATAAAGGCCCATGAGAACTCTGTCTTAAAACTGGACACTTAGTTTGACGAGCAGCGAGAAAACACAGCTTTCATTTTATAGGCCTGATAATTAAAGAAAAATCTAGCAAAACCAAGCAAATTTGAGCTGGTGTTACTTCAGTACAGCTGTTCAGCAGAGGACGGCAGTTTTTATATGGAAACCGTGAGAGCAAGAAACTGTATGAATGTGAAGCAGCCGAGAAATGGCATGTCTGCTCAGTCAACTATTTCTGGGTAAAAAAATGGGCTTTTCTGTCTTCCTCGATGTCATTAAACACACTGATGTTGCTTGCTAATCAAAAAGTGCAGCCGAAAATTCTCTGATACGTCCAAACAGAAGTTAGAGCGGCTTTGTCAGAATCCATAGCGGCATTCTCATTTTGCCAGTCGCAGGCAAACATTGTTGTAAATTGAGTCTGCCTTCTTCCGCGGTGCTGTCATAAGCTGCTCATTAACGGGAGGCTTCAGTCTGTCTGGATGATGCGCAGTATTCCCAGAGGGCCGCGAAGTAGCCCCGGGACGTTCTGTTTTTCCGCGTCATTACAGGATGATTGACAAGCAGCAAAATTACAATCTCCGGGGGTCAAGAGCCCCCCGTGCGGCTGGCTTTGTTCACGAGAATTTGCACGGCTGGAACTGAAACATGGCCACCAAAACGTCCCTTGTTCTGAGAGAAATGGAAGAGAAACGGGACGCGTGATCGATTGCAGCTGCGCGTGCACATGTGTCACATTAATCTCAGCGCCGTGTCCCATTTAAACATTTGCTATAGCACATGCTTGCTACTGAGTGGTGTAATGAGAGTAACTCTTCTCAAATTGGCTTCGGCGGAGAGATCTGTTGTTTGAGTGTTTTTTTCCCCCCGGAGAGCTTTCGGTTTGAGTTCAAGAGTTTTTTCCCCTACTCTAACCCCTATCCCACCCTGCCACTCCCTGTCCTCCGTCCCACTGTAATTGGACAGAAAACTCTAGCGGACTGTTCCCCTCCACCCCACCCATGAACAGCTGCAGGGACAGCAGCATAGCAGCAAGTCTGTAATTGTCTGGTAATTATGGCCGAGATGGGCCGCACTCTGAGGACTAATTGCCCCTCCTTAACAAGCTGAACTCAATTAGAGCGCCGGATTTAGGGGGTGTCCGCTGTCCTGACATTGGTGAATGCTGTGGTAATAAATCGCCCCGCTCTGCTCTGCCGAGCGAAAGCTGCTGCCCCCGCCTGCACTACCGGTCACGGACACCAGAGGGCACTGTCTACCTGTGGATGCGCACTCGCTCACAGGCGTCAATCCTCTCCTGTGGGGAAACCATGATGACTTGCACTGCATTGTACAGGATGAAGGTGATGTACTGCAGTCACAGTGCTGTGTTACAGCATCTTTGACTTTCAGGCATCACACACCTCCTAATCTTTTTTTTTTTTATGTGTGTGTGTCAAGGTGCTGACTCGACTGCATAAAATAGGAGTTTCAATTAACC
>OMLB01038139.1:0-11851 GCA_900302555.1 Myripristis jacobus | reverse complement strand
GAACTGAATGGGTAAAACTGCACGCCCTTGTTTCACGCCAGATCAGAGTATTTCCGGGCGGTTCACCTCACCGAGGCAGCAGCTGTAGCGTTCGCTGACGTCACCGCATCAGCAGAAGGCTTTGCTTGCGTTGCTGAATTTGAAACTCCCATCTTGACAAAGCAGGCACCTGGCTGTTCGCTCGATCTCTCTCTGTCTCTCTTCAGCTCACGGTAACAACGAAGGGGGAAATTACAGTTAACGCAAGAAATTAATTAAAATCGTCCGCGTGCTGCTAAAGTTATTGAAACATTATTGCAAGGTAATTCATAGCCTATCTCCAGCTGATGTTAATATTAGCTAAGTAGATGTGAGTCATATTATTCCCAATTACCTGTGTTGTTATTAATAAAGTTATTGAAAAATGTTTCTGGCAAAGGCACCAATAACCTACCAGGAAAAACTCAACTGCTACCGAAATCAGTTGAAAAAATGAATCAAATTCAAGAGCCACAAAGTTATTTTCACAGTTTTCACACCAAAGGCCTGTTTTGGTTCTAGCCATTCATTTTTATTGGCACAATTATTTCATGAATGGGACAGAGATGAAGAATAGAAGTGATAGAAGTGATGAGGAGGAAGGGACAGGAGAGTTGGAGTAAGATACAGAGGAATCAAAATTAGAAAAGAAAGGACAGAAGTTGCGAAAGGTCTGCGGCCGAGGGTCAAGTAAACCGTCCCCGACAGGTGATGTATGTCGTCACCGGAGATGCATGATAACTCCAGGTGTGAACGGCGATCCATCTCACCTGTCCAACCTGTGACGAGATCACCAGAAACGGATGTTAAAATCAAGTCAGGTCCTCTCCCAGTAGACACGACTATCCATTTCCTACAGCCACTGACATTTCATATATTGCATCATTTGTTGTTTCACACTGGGGTCTTCAGCTGCAGATTGATGCAGACAGCCGTATTACTCAGCCACTACTGACCGCCGTCGCCGTCGCACACCGAGCAAAATCAAATCCATTCAACAAAATTGAGCTTTGGAAAATGTGTGGAATTTTGTGCATGGGAGACCTTGGTAATTTCCGGCCCTGAGCGCTGTGTGAAAACATGCTCTTGTGTGACTTTGAAACCGAGTGAGCTATTCTTCTTCCTCTGTAAACCCACCAACCAAACCCCCCCCACCCCACCTCCCCTTCCTCTGATACTTCAAACAGACACGCTCCTCATCGACTACCAGTTCACCTTCAGCCTGTCGCAGGAGGACGACCGCTATTACACCGCCATCAACTTTGTGGCTACGCCTGAGGAGGTATGTAGCCGACGCCGAACGCCCCACCGTCACAGCATCTGTCTTGGTTTTATTAAGATAAAAGATTGTAAAGTCAGCGTGAGATTATGATGATGATGATGTGTTTTTTTTCCTCTCCCTGGGATTTTTGTCAGGCAGCCCTCATTAATTTCCTTCCCTCTATTCTTCTCCAGTTGTTTCTCCTGTCATTTTTATAACGCTCATATTGACGATTATAACGCCAGTAATAGCAGTGGTAATCATAATAACAATAGCCTTTGAAAAAATGTTGGCAATAATAATTCAAAACTGTGCAGCATTTTCTTCACATTATGACAAAGGTGCTGTAAAATAAAATCCACAAAACAAACTATAAATGGCAGTGCTGCCTCCATTAAGACCCAGTCAGCAGAGCCAATGTAGTGCAATAATACTGGTGTATTATCATAACAATAATGAAAAATATTAGAAATAACATGCCACCATGAGTGTGACGCATTGCATAAACTACAGATCAAATCAAAATTTATTTATATAGCACATTTCATGAGATGCCATGTCCTTTTATAAGGCAGAAGAAAATAGAGAAAAAAAGCAGACTCGAAAAATTAAATATTAAACGACGGGGAGTAAAAACAGACCCAGTCGTGCCCATGCAGTGACACAGATGTTTTCCCAGGCAAACTCAGCCTTGTCCAGTCTTGTTTACCTGACTGCAGCGTCTGGCAGTGAAGCCGAATCACAAAGATCTGATTAAAAGTGCCAGATGGGATTCATCCCCGATAAAGTGGTCACCAAATGACAACCAAGGCGGAACCAGGACCCCTCCTCTGCCAGAGATGAGCAGAAGTCTGTTTTTTAAAGTCAAGATCCAAACTGCGTCTTGCTTTTGTAATTCAGTGTATTTCTGCACACACTCTGGAAACTCTGATAGCAATGGCTGCACCTGATTCAAATGGCGAGCCTGCCGAATGAAGGTGCTGAGAGGTGTGGGTCGTTTCCTGTAAATGTTATAAATTGGCATGACTGAAAGGGTGTTAGCGATTATGAGTGAGCAGGGCCAATCAAGACCAAGTGCAGCTGTGTTGCATTTACTGCATTTGGTCTGAAAATTCCTCTTAAGGTCCATTCGCTAAGGGCATCAGGATCCCTCTGGGCGGTTGATGCCGAAGCTGAAGTGGGTGATGTGCAGCGCTGAACATTAAAAATATAGACAAGTAGAAAATACCCAAACAGATTCAGGCTGTGATTGAAACATCTAACAGCATCTCAAAGCTACATCAAGCTACACTGTATGCATGTTTGTACAGTAAAATGAGCCCTTGCAATGTGAGAGTCATCATTATGGTGTGTATCCAAGTGTATCCAAATTTCATGTCCGTTGCAGAAGTGCATCTGCGGCCACAGAAAACTTCATTCGCAGCATCTTACCGTGTAGCTGAAAGTCGGAAACCTCACCACATTTTCAGTTTAGAGCTCAGAGACGAAATAATCCAGCAAATCCTGCAGGAGCCGTGTGACAGTGAAATGTGTCGCTCATTTCCAACCCCAAAAACATTCCCAAACCACGATGAACTATGAAGCGGGACTTGACTCTGTGTGGTTACAAACTGAGTCTGAGCGCCCCCTAGTGGTCAGAAATCACTTGGTGTGGTTTTTAGGCAGCCGTACTGCCTCCAGCTCCCTTTCAGCTTTCACACCTGCTCTCAAAGGTTAAACTACGACTCAGTGATGCAAATATAAATGTATTCAGTCCTGTTGTACAAAAACATGGTACATTATCAACATGGGAACACCAGGGAACAAAACAGGCTTGCTCACCTTAACCTTAACCGGCACACCACTTGATATTTTGATGGCAGTCACTGGATCCCAGTTTAGAGCTAAGGATAAATGTTACTAGCATTGCCCAGTATTGGTAATGGTGTTGTAAAACAATGTAAAACAGGATAGGGTATTTAAGGTGTACACAGTTTTATCCACCCAGAAATAAGTTAGTTGCTGTTTTGAAATCATGCCTATGTGGTCTATAAGGAGATTTAAGCAGTTACAAGTAAATACAAGGTCTGCTTTAAATTTAAATTGTAATAGATTCTACATTATACATCCATGATCATATGTAGGCTATTTACATAGATGATATTTTGAATTTCTGTAATAAAATGTCTTCACAACCTATTTAAATATTAACTGTTTTGTTCACAGTAATAATTAATTATTAACAGTAGCTTTGCTGGTAAGACGTGCCCATCTATTGGATGGGAAATTGCCCCCCGGGGACAGGAAAGCATATCGCATCGTAAACATTCATTAGCCGTTAACTTACACCCACTTAACGCCGGCGCTCACAGGATGAGATCATTTTAGAATCGAGTTTATGTTGACTTAGATCATTTTCGACATTGATTTTTGCTCAAACACACTCTGTTGCCGCTCTAGCTGCAATTAGCTGTCCAAATTTGCTTTAGCATGTCAGTACAGTAATTGTTTGCTCAGCCGCTGCGTAGAGTTGGAAAGTGTGAAAGTTCCTGTTCTGCATAGGGACTCTCCTGCTCCCGACACTCCTCGGTGATTCTGTCTCGTCCTGCTCCGCTGCAAGTTTTCATCACAACATGTGACTCCAAGTAGATTTTGACGATAGCGGCGGTGGCAGTGATGATGATGATGATGCATTTTTCCTGTTATCTTTGTCTCCCCAGCCAAACCGCGATCTGGACATGTTCATCAACGCGTCCAAGAACTTCAACCTGAACATAACGTGGGCCACGAGCTTCACCGGTAGGTCTCAACCCGTCTGATAAATCAGTGAAAGAGAGACAAAACTTTTAGACCCGCTCTCACCCACCCACTCTCCTCTCACCTCCAGGTCAGGTTTCTTCAACATCGCTCGCCCCAGGTTGATAGGTCAAGGAATAGCACAAGATTTTATTTTGGGGGCACAGTCTTGCAGAAATAATTGCATGACTTTTTTTTTTTTTACATGACACACGTACATAAAGTGCTGTCATACCCTATTTATTCTTCAGATAACGATTAAAATGCCCTAAAGTGGACTCTTCATGTTTAAACCTCATTTTACATCTTTAATACAGAGTGAAGGCATTAAACATTTCTGTTATCATGTTTATTATTTGCTACCAGATGAGCCAACACAAAAAATTGTATATGAATATATCATGTATATTTTTATGTCATGTCTTCTTTCTTTCTTTCTTTCTTTCTTTCTTTCTTTCTTTCGCTTCCTTCATTTGTTTTTTGGTCATCAATCTTTTTATTCTTTCACTTTCTCTTTTTGTGTTTTCTTGTTTTTTGTCTCCTCTTGTACTTGTTCTCTCTTCACCATCCTCCCGTCCTTTCCTCCTTCCTTTCTTCCTTCCATTACTCTATAATTTTTTCCTCTCTCTCCATCTCCGTCCTTCCTGCCTTCCACTCTTCTTTTTGTCATTCAGCAGGGACCCAGACCGGGGAGGAGATTCCCATCGTGTCCAGGAGTAACATCAAGGAGTTCAAAGACAGCTTCTCAAACGAGAACTTTGATTTCCGCAATAACCCAAACATAACCTTCTTTGTCTACGTCAGCAACTTCACATGGCCCATTAAGATCCAAGTATGTTTTCAAGAACACAAGCCAGAATAATTTCCATTTGTTGCTCCTTTTGTGATAAAACAAGTTGATAAATTGTGGGACGTCAGTGTGAAACTGCATTAAATCTGTTGAACCAGCCCGTTTTTGCAGCCACAGTCGGGACCTGGAGCTGCAAAGGAGCGTCCCAACCCCACTTTAATCCCAGTTGTCCCAATGAAATTCTTGAAACTTGAGAGGGAATTTATAAAAATGGCTCTTAAACCGCTGCGAGAAAGCGGTCTGTCCAAAGATTTAATCAATGAAAATTGCGACTAAAATATTTGTCATGCGCCCCCTTTTTCGCAAATGATGACAGGGACCGACTGCAATGCCTCGATCAGACAAGAACTAAAACGTCCACCATAACCAAAACATCAGTCTCTGGGTCAAGTTTGTTTTCTTCAGTATCTCAGTCTACTGACACTGATGCATAACAAATAAAAGTTTACGCGATTCTGTCATTGGCCAAATTTGCTTTCCCGGTGCGTTTTTGCACATTACAGTTACAGATTCCAGCGCCAAATGTCTGTTGGCAAATCTATGATTGTTTAAGGTTAGAGTAGAGTTCAGAGAATATTGGGTAGTACAAACTAACAATAAAATTGTAGGATGAATGCAATCAGATATTTAGTCGACTTAATAACCATGAAATGACTAAAATATGACTAGAACTATTCGCCACACCATAATAAAAGACTAGGACTAGACTAAATCAAAAAATGTATGTCAAAATTAACACTGCAGCCTTAGATCTTTAGCCTCTCATAATTTTGGTCTTCTTTCAGTACACATAATTATTCAGTTGACCCTAAGTGCCATATCTTCAAATGATACATATGTGACTTTTAAAAGTAAGATTATTTGATATGAAATTCCCCATAACAGAGATGTGATTTGCACAGTTTAAACCAAGACAAGCCCAGCTGTCTCGAATATTTTCTTGGACTAATTTTTTGTTTGCACTAATGCTTCTGTGACGCTGAACGCCGGTAACTGTAGCAGCGCTTGCGCCTCGGCTCCCGCTGGGACTACCATGCAGAATATGTATGCATCCATGGTAATGCAAGGCACTTTGAATAAAAGCATCTACCGAATGGCACATGTCAGGTCGTGTAATATGTTTCCCTGTGTGCACCCACGCGTACTACGGTTACACATGTTACACAAACGCATGTTCACACACACACAGATGCACACACAGCCCCATGTATTATGGGTTAAAGTGATATGTGCAGTGTGGAGGAACCGACACCGTGTGCTTGCAAACCGGCCTGATGATGGTCAAGTTTTCCTGCAGCCGGTGAGCTCGTCTTCTTGCAGGTCATTGGCGATCCTGTTCCATTCTGGAGGGGGGAGTTGGCTGTGAAAATAGTGAAAGTGGCCCACAGATTTTGATATTCACCGGTCGATGTAGCTGATGGGCAAAAAAAACCCAACAAAAACAAAAGTTTGCCGCCCTATTCCTCCTGCAGTGTTGATGTGGCTCATAGCTAGGCGTTCAGTGGCACTGAATAGCCCCCTGTATCTGTTGAAGCCTGGCAGCCGGTGGCGTGTGTTTACTCAGCCAAGCCACAACCGCCGCTGCACTCAGTGAACCATGCGGAAGACGGAGGACGGGCCTAGAGAAACCGTCCCGCCAACAGTAGCCTTCCTGTGCGTCGGCCGTGATGTGCTGGCATGATGTCGAGCGTTTAGCACCTCTAATTGCTCTATTTACACCGGGGCGAGGGTAAACTCCGAGGTAAATTCTCTGTGAAGTGAAGTGAGGTCGGTTCAAAAACACAGAAATCCTTTGTCATTCGGAGGCTCCTGATATTCTGTCCCTTTGGAAAAAAAAGATTGAGGAAGAAGATTCTGTCAATAGTGAATTATATATAGTCAGAATTTAAGCACAGACTCATTTATTCAGTGCAGCCTGCAGCCTACTTTTAAGTGCCATCCTGCCAGGCTTTATCTGCTTCCCTGGAGTCTGCCATCCACTTACTTTTCCTGCAGACTGCCGCTGTATTGCCTGCTGCTCTTGTTTATGTTCACATGTATAGTCTCATACTTATGCATACATAGACACACACATATACAAGCTCAGGCCCCACTTCTTGGATTCCCTGTGTTTTTTCCCCCCATTGTTTTCAGTAAAAGTAAATTGCTTTTAAAATCACTTCATGAAGAGATTTGTTTTTTTTTACCCGTTTCCAGATACATTATGGAGTGGGTTTATTGAAAGTTAATTGACTCCCTAACCCAGATTTTGCACTGCGAGGCCATCCCAATTTGTTGCTTGCAAGTACTTCAAAGATGTGCAGCGTTCGGATCACTCTGTGTTGTGGTGTGGCGCGCACACACGCTTACACGACTGAGCCGCGTGTGGCTGACATTAAAGCCGCTCGGTGCGGCTGGAAGTCGGCGTCTATCATCCTGCAGTTAGACGCAACTTTTCCGGGGCTGTGATTGTACGGCTGAGACAAATGTTTGTGTACGTGCATGTCAGTGTGTACATGCGCGTTGCTGCGGCTCAGTGCTGCAGCGTGAAAAGGGATACAAATGACTCAGAATCAAAGCTGAATTTGATACGGGGAATGTGCTGCCAGGATCGGTCGGCGCTGGTTTGGGATAACCGCGCCGACTTGGTCTGGCTTTGTGTGCGTTCCACATGGCCTGCCCGCCTCTATGCCTGCCTGATCGATTGTGGAAGTGATTTGACTGGTTGCCCCGAGCTCCTTCCCCGCTCTCTCTCCCCCCCCCTTCTCCAAAAAGAAGGAGAAAAAAATCTTCCTGCTCGCCCGCCTCCATCCCCTCCATGTCCCGTCTCACGAGTGTTTTTAGTTTTCCTCGGCTTCAGAAACAAACTCCGGCTCCTGCCAAGCCGCCTGAGGAGGAGAGCCGGGCCAGAGCAGAGAGCCGAGCTGAGACAGCCTCCCGGGCACCTCTGGTCCACCTCGCCTCCCTGCCCCGCTCCGGGTGCTGGGTGGGATCATGCTGGAGATCACCCCATCCTCCAAACTGTAGCATGCAGGTCTGCTTTCGTGTCATTTTTCTTCCCTGTGCTCATGGAGATTTACCTTCTTCAGCGAGGTAACATTTTCCACTTGTTCCTCTTCCGTTTTTTTTCCCCCACCCCCAGCCTGTCTGTGAATCATCTTCTGCCATTTCCTCTTCATAAAGGCCCTTTATTCGCCTTTTGTTGATTTCACTTGCTTTCCTTGCCGCTAGTGGTCTGTTGGAGTGTGTCTGTGGGTTGTGCGCTCAGTGTGAGTGTGTGTGTGTGTAGACTTGTAGGCGGTTGGTCCTCCAGTGTTGGCAGGCAGAAATTGTAGTGTTGGGAAAACGGTTCATAAACAGCAACGGAGAAAGTGCAAGAGCAAAGTGGAATGTTAAGTTGAAACACATGCTGCAGTGAGAGTGGGCTGTGTGCGAGCAAAGCCTTTTCCACAAGCAACCATACAGAGCTACTGTATGTCTCTCTCTCGCTCTCTCTCGCTCTCTCTCGCTCTAACACCAAGCTTCAAGGTTGCCTGTGTGTTTTTCTTTGACTTGGTGGGAAGTTCAGCTCCCATGTTGTGTGTAACGTCTGCAGCGGCTTCTGTGTGGGGTATGAATCGTGCATTTTGCATGGCGAGGAAGTATGCATGTGTTTGTTTGTTTTTTCTTGCACATTTGCATTAGAGATTCACCTGCAGAGCGTGCGACTCGTGGCGTTTACCTTCCAATCCGCTGGCATCAAGTCAGCACCACACCTCGGTTCGGCCGTGGTCCTTGTTGGGATTCTTATATCTAAATATCAAAGTTCATGGCATTTCTGAAAAACCCTTATAATACCAGTTTGACCCACAAACACTGACGGCTTTTGCGGCGCTCAAAGTGAATTCTGTGTCGTCTTCATCGCCTCCGAGCGGCCCAGATAATCAAAGCGGAATCAGTTGCATTGAGATTAGTCGGCGAGCTCTGCCACCCCTCTTTTTTTTTTTGCTTTCCTGATGAAGAATAGATTTGAATTTAATGATGTTTGTAATGAAACGCAAATCCCAGACTAATTACATTAAAGAGCTGTGATCTCCTGTTCCGTGCCTTAGTGAACATGTCATGATATGGTGGAGATTAGAGCAGCCTCCAATTTAATACCCTGCTGTGGAGCAGCAGCTGTAGCTATCAGCTGGCTGGGGCCGCTCTGTGTGTCTGTGTGGACGCATGGAGAGTCTATCAAGGCCAGGCGTGGTTACCTGGCGGGCGCTTTTTGATTCCGACTCTCTGCCGGTTAGGAAACTAAACTTTTTGCCCTCTGACCACGACGGCCGATACATCCGAAAATGGACCAGCCAATCGTTATTTTCACAGCGGGGTTTCTAGAATGGAATAAAAGCTCCAAATCACGACAGACTGTTAGCAAAAGTAAAAGGAGCCATTCACCAAAATTACAAAATATTTCCCACTTAACCCAATTTGTCTGCCGAGATAGCTGGTGTGATTCGGTGAGATTTCCATCGTGCCGCGGCATCTTCCCTCACCCCAGCACAATGGAGCCGGATGGCTATTCATCTGCGGAGCTCAACATTTACATGTGAAAGACTCAACGGCAACAGCTCTTTCCCGAAACAATGACACCAGAAAGCCACCATAATCCACCGCCCTCAGGGGGGGGGGCGAGTTTCGTTGGGAACTATTTTCTGGCGAGGAACGCAAAGCGTCTGCCCCGAGGGAGCACAAATCCACTCGGAGCGACACGCTGGGTTCGTGTTCCTTTGCACTAAATAGTTCCCTAACAAACAATCGGCTATGTATGTCAACGTTCAGTTGTTCACATGGAAATTTTCAGTTGTTCATCCAGTGGGTGATAATCGCCGCCAACTGGAAAGCTTGCCACATTACACAGAAGCTATCTGCATAGATCACACTAGGGGAAAGTTGGGAAATATATATTTTTTGGTATTTGTGGTGAACTGTCCCTTTAACCAGCCACAGTGAAATGTTATCAGAATTTGGCTGGTGGCGTTTTTCCCCACTTTTATCTCTGAAATGTCGGTAAAGTAAACAACTTCAGCTTATTCTAACGTATCACTTTGGGTTTTTTCTCCCTTTATGTCTTTTATATCTTTTACCTGTTGAGCCGCCCTCATTCACGTCGATAATGATCCATTTCTTCAAAACTCCGTTATAGCTCAAGCAGCTGTCAGAAGCCATTAGAGGCAGAATTTCTCCGATCTTAATGCCTGGTGGCGGCGGGCTGACAGGGCCTGCTGCGCGATCCTCAGCAGCCCCTAAAGAGTCACCCTCCGCTGGGCACGTAACGAGAGCGTCACCCGGGCCTCCTGCCGCCACCACCAGCCTGCCTCTCGGTGACAAAGCGCCGCGCATCGCTGACAGTTGAGATTAGCTGCTACCATAACTGTTATCGCACATCTCCCCGCCCCGTTGCCCTTTTCAACACGAGGCGACGCGGCGTTCAAATGACGCTGAAGAACCGAGTGTTTTCCTAGCGTTCAGGAGCTACACGGCGACGGCTTTGGCCTTGAAAGCCGCTTTGTTTCTGTAATCACCTCGAGATGTTGATGGCTTTGTGCGGCTGCTGTCATAAACCACACCGCTTTTCATTATATCACGCGACGGCTTTGGGCTTCTTTGGTAACTCAAGGCTTTACATCTATAAAAAATCCTCGCCAATTACAGTTTCATACAATCACTCTTAGTTCTTTCTTAATCCCTTCTTTTCCCTTTTTTTTTGCCTCCCATTCACATTCACGAGCAGGAAGAGAGAAGATTCCTACAGAAGATTTTTCCCTTAATTGCAAGGAGCTGATGGGCTTTCTAGAAAGTCGGAGTAATTCCCAGAAATGCCTTTGCGGTGCTTGTGGGGTCCACGTGAGGATCTGTCCTGGTGGAGCAGAGAGAGGGAAGAAAACTCCGCCGGCTTTCGGCTCAGCGTTAGACCAGACCTTTTTAAAAATCATGCTTACTTTGGAGAAGAGCTGAGGAAGTGGGCGGAAACGAGGAGAGGGCAAAAGCAACAGAGCTGCTGCTTCCAAATATTTTGGAGTGGAATGTCAAAGAGGCGAGTGAGGAGGAGGAGGAAGAGAAACGGAGAAACAGAGGTGCGTTCTGGCTGTCCACCTCACAGCGTTTTCATCTTAACCCTGCAGCTTTTGTGCCTCTCTTTGCCTCGGAGCACTTTGGATAAGCTATTCGGTGGAGGCGTCCGTCTGAAACACAGCGCGCTCACAGCAGCGGGCGGCCTGAGCGAGCTTCCGGCACCTCGCCCTTGCGGCGTCGGTGTTCGCCGCTCGATCCGCTGCGCTGCCTGGCGCCGAACAGTGCATAAAGATTCAGTCCCGTGCCGGTGACATCATCTTTCCAAAGTTTTCTACGGGTGTATTAGCACCCTGAACGTCTCTTCGGTGTTCAACAGTCTGGAAGAAAATGATCACACTGCGGCTTCGACGCTCAACAGTAATCAACAGCAACACATTAGCGAGCCAGATGGCGCCGACTACACGAGTAAATTAGACCCAGGGCCGCTCGCGAACGCACACCCCCCTGTCATCCCACCGCAGAGCGCCGTTACCTTCGGCTGCACGCTGTTCCTGAATAAGTGACCGTAGCTTTGCATATTCACGTTTTTCCCACGCATGTATTGTTGCTGCCGATCGTTTATTTAAGCGTTCGTGGTGTAATGTGACGTGCAGCCAGCTGTGTTCTCCAGCTTTTGTCTTTTTTTTGTCTTTCTCTCTCTCTCTCCACCTCTCCTTTTTCCCATGGAACGGCATGCAACTCCCTGCCTTGCTGGGGAATAATAAGCAGGAGTGGTGATTACTTCTGGTCCAAGGTGTCACCACAGAGAGAGAGAGTGTGTGTGTGTGTGTGTGTGTGTGTGTGTGTGTGAGAGGGGAATCATGTTGTCGGCAGAGACGCAGTGCTCGCCTGCCGCCAGAGAGAGGCAGTGTTGTGTCAGCAAGGGA
>OMLB01038135.1:19133-48087 GCA_900302555.1 Myripristis jacobus | reverse complement strand
CAAGATATGTTTTCCTGTTTACTTGATACAGTGAAACAGATCAGGGGCGCCCACATGATGCAGAAAAAGTCACACACACACACACACACACACAGATTTGTATTTCTATATCTGTGAGAACCTTCCATCATTGCTTCCGTTCTCTAAACACCCCTTGTTCACAACTCCATGCCAGACCTTGAGTCTTAAACTAACCTAAAACCTTTAATCCTGTAAGCTATAGTACAGAGCTTTTTTTTTTTTTTTTTTTTTTTTTGTTAATGTCAGATGACTTCACATGACGGTAACTGACTCTATCACCCATTGAGACGACTCCCTGCATTTTTCATTATTCCTGACTTTGCAAAGCTGCCGCGTGTGGAGACATTCCTGCGCTGGTGCACAGCTGACGTTTACGGATGTGTTTTACATTAACCACACTTCACAATTTTTACTGGAAATGTATAATTGGAAATACAGCCGGGATAATTAGCTTGTCTGGCAATCCCGTGCCTCTCCCTCAGTTGTTTTTTTTAAATCCTGTTTTTCTTTGCCCAGACTGAACATGTAATAATGAGATGTTATTAGGATAGGGCTAGGGATTCACCGGTATAAATTCTGGAATGATAGTGGTACTGATACCAGGCTAAAATGAAGTAACTGTATTGGAGATTTTTCCCACGGGTAATATGTGATACCAAAAGCCTGAGTAACATGTAAAAAAAATCAATAACAACACTTTTCATTCAGGAAATGGATTCAGATTGTTATTAAGTATATCAGTCAACACAGTTTCCTGCCTGGTATCAGTATTGCGAAAGTGATATCGGTGCAGCTGTTATTATTACATTATCTGGGAATTTATTACAGGCTTATCACATTTTCACCCATTTTATAACATTTTGACAAGTTTTTACTTTAACCGTTATGTTGAAGTTTAAGTTTTCCTAATCTTATGATCTTTGTGGGGAATTTAGTTTTCAGAAGTGTAATGAAAAACACCCACACACTGACCCACTGACATTTACTCGTCCATGTCTTGTTGATCTCCAGAGGGGAGACATTTGCGGTATGAGATTAACAGTCCTACTCTTCTAGTATGACTTCACACCGCAGAGGAAGGGGATTTTTAATCCCCCGTGTTGAGAGCACCACCCTTTGTTCTTTGTTGCCTTGGCCAGGTGATAACAATCTCTTTGAGATTGGCATTCACAGCTCCAACAACAACTTTGTGCCCACCTGGAAACTCCACCCGATTTTCTGTAACAACACCGTGCTATTTCTGCCCTGATGACAAGGCAGTCTCTGAGGAGTCCTCTGGGAAAGCTTTGATACAGCAAAGACATAAAAACTTAACCAGAATTAAAGGCTGTTTTTAAAAAATGGGATTTTATTGACGTCCTCCAACTCTGCTGTGACTCTGAAGCAAAACATTCAAACCACAAAATGGAGATGCATGTAGGAAATGTCGTGTAGCACAAATACTTATGGCATGAGAAATCTGCAAGGCCCTATTATAGATAACCTTATAGGAGCTTGCATCATTTGTTGTCCACTGCTTTTGCTTGAGAACCCTGCAACAGATACTTTGCATGTGAATTTGATTATCCTTTTCTAAAAAACACAAACAAAAAGCATCATGTATTTGGGCAGAGCGTTTTTCCATCCAAACACATTGATTTGATTAAGACCCCAAAAAATGATCTAAAGATTATGAGTCAGAGCGATGACCTTCAGCTTATTTGGTGAAAAGGCACATCAATTCAACCCGATGTCAGGGCAAAAACCCGACATGACTCATTCGTGCACGCAGACAAGTACAGGACACCAAACAGTTTACTACAATGATTAATGGCATAACCCAAAACAGATCACAAACAGAACATATTGTCATGTAGGTATTTAGTGCAGATGTATGGACAAGCAGCAGTTTAGTCTGAATACTAGTTACTTTAGCGCTTTTAGTTACTTACACAGGCTTTTTTTTCTCATTTATTCAACCAAAATCATAAAGTGGCCACCATAATATGACGCAAGACAGTCTTCCCATTAAAAATGCATAAAATTCAATGAAGCGAGTCGCTGAGTAGTGTGTAGGCCTGCTGGTAATCTTCACTGCACTGGGCGAGGATGTCCTGCAGGAAGGCTCGGCTGCAATATGGGAATTTGCTCTTCAGCTTCATCACGGCCCACTCAAAGTCAGCCTCTGGGTCTGGAACACACACAGGAAAGAATTAATCTTCATCGATCCCCATTAAGTTATTATTGTTCCCATGAGGCTGCTGCTGTTGTAGGATGGCTCTGTAATTGTCATGAGGCGAATGGATTTCTCCTCATGCACAGCAGCTGGACGTCATACCATCAAATAGTCTTTTAACTTTTTGTTTATTTTATTTTTTTTTCTCAGGTCAATTCCCTTTGCGGTGGATCGGTGGAACTGAGAAAACTGTACAAGCTGTCACGTCAGACATTTGGACACACAATAGCCACCCAAGTTAGAGGGACTATCCCCTCAGTGCTGTATGCTTGGTCATTTGATTCAAGCAGAGGGTTCAGGGTGTATAGAAGAGTGTCAAGAAATGATGGGATGCTGTGTTTAGAGCGGAAATTAGGAAACATTGGCCTTCCTTTGCAGCTGTTTTTGGCAGCCAGAGTGAGGGCTCTCCTGCCAGGCCGCTCTGCCATCTGTGCCATCCTGCTTCCTTACAACTACCCACTCCGTCCAGGAACGAATGCCTGGTGGTTCTCCTCTGCTCTGGGAAAAAACTTCACGTCAGGCTGCTTGGCCCGGGGAAGCTAAAAAAGCTGGGAGTCAAAGCGGTAGGCCCGGGCAACAGAGGGAGACAGAGGGACTCGGAGGGGGAGAGGCCGTCACCCAGCCAGGCAGGAGATTGGCCCAGGCAGGTAATGACAGAACGGAAAGATCTGATCAGCACGCTGGGAAAGCGAAAAGCTGGGGCTAGCCGATGCTGCCTTGACAGACGGACTGAGGATGTTGTGGGATTCTGACATGCAGAATTGTGCCCACAACCTCGGGGATGCCAGGACTCAGGAGCTGAAGTCAACTGAAATATTTTGGCCTCACCCTTGGATCGGTGGAGCTGCTTGGCTGTGGCTGGAGGTCTGATGGACAGTTAGTAATAGATTAAAGGCTGTGCAGACGTAGAAAACAAGCCGTACCAACAGAAAGGATGGGACTGCATTACGGAAACTGTGGCAATAATGGGATTTAGACCAAGACTAGGGTGGATTGGGTATTAAAAAGAAATCACGCCTGATCTACTCTCAATTCTCTCATCATTGAGTAAAATTACAGTGCGGTTTCAGATTTATTTCTGAGACAAATTGAGCAATGAGATCAGGCTGAGTCTCATAACATGCTGCACATACCAGTATCTGTAGTGGCTGGAAATACTGAGGCGCAGTAGATATGCAACGAGCATGACATTCTCTGCCTTCTGTTTTCTTTCTCGTGTTGTGAGTGAAAGGCATTCACTTGCAAATAGCAACCAGTCAGGTATCAAACTCAACATGCCAATCTTCCCAAACTCAGAACAATTATGAAAGGCAGGGACGGCTCGTCTTGTCGAGTCAGTTTGGCAGGAAGCCGAGTGCATGTCAGACTGGCGTGGGTTCAAGACTCCCGGAGAACTTCCCTCTCTTACTGACAGGTCCTAATTAATAGCATTCTGTGTGTGTGTGTGTGTGTGTGTGTGTACGAGCAGCGTGATTTTCATTTTTGTGTCCTGTCTACAAACTCACCCTCTTATCTAAATGTGTGTGGGAAACAAAAATAATTTATTTTGCTCACTCCTTGGAGAAATAAGCAGAGGTTTGTGCCCGGGAAACCTGAGAAAACACTTGCTTATTCATGCTTTCACACACACACACACACACACACACACACATTCGCACACATTGCACTCCACACACTACAAGTATCAGCAGGATTTGAATGTCAGGAACTAACGCTCGGCACCACGCATAACCTCCTGCCTATGTGTTTTTGCGCATCCACAGCCTTTGATTTGAGATAGACTAAACAGACAATCAGAGTCGTCTGAGAAAGGATGAGGTGGGCAACTCTTGTCAAATGTCTCATTTAGCTCTGGTTAACCAGGGTTGAGCCTGACTGAAAAAAGGCGTGAGAAACACCAGGCGGCTCACCAGCCTCCTCTGCCCAGCCGGAAGAGCTCTGATCTGGGTCTGGTTTCAGGTGAGTGAGGGGGTCCTGCGGTCCACTGCTCTGGGACAGCTGGTGTCTGAAGTCTTCAAAGGCGAAGGAGGGATGACGCTGTGCTTCCTCACTTCCTTCACTGTCTTCCTCTCTCTCGATCGAGGCGCTCTGACCCTCTAGTTTATCCAGGAACGCTGAGTTCACCCTGTCAAAATACGAAAAAATACACAAATGATTTACTAAAAGCTGCACTATCAGGCAACTTTTCACATTTGCAGCTTCCAATGGCAGGAGAAGGAAACTGTTTGAACTTGTTCCCAGACGTGACAAACTGCAGACAACATGTTTACCAGCCAGGACCGCCTCTGACGCTTCGTACCAAAGCACAGGAAAGAGATGAGAAAAGCATCACATCAAGTACTGGTGAGTCCAGCTTTCTCTGGATGGAGCGTTCACTCCTGGCTGCTTAGCAGAGACTAAAACTTAATTTTCTCAGATCTCAATCAAAGAGCACGGGACACTCTTCTTTGTTGCAGGCCCAGTTATGGATTAGACCGAAAAGTCGCCTGGATTTTTCCAACAAATTTTGCCTAGTGCATATTCAGTTTCTAAAAAAATATCTGTATTCTTCATCATCAATCTTTACTTAAACTTCAGACAACCAACTGAGGGCAAGTCCTCATTTTTAATGGTGCCAAGTCACAAAGCATAAAAATAAAATACGCATACATAAGCAACATATCCATTAAAATAAGTACAAATATGGAAACACAAAAAACAACAAAACAAAACAACATTTAACATCACACATAAAAATACAACATAATCTGTTTATTAACATAACATCAAGTTAAAGTAATTCTGAACATACCTCCTGTGGTCCAGCTGCATTTCTCTTATTCTGTCCTCCTTTTTCACCATCTGTTTCTCCTCCGAGGCCTCACTCTGAGAAAGTAGTAAAGCAAAGTGAACCCACACAGTTTCACTAATTATGAAAGAACATGAGTTTAAATCCAATTTGATTTTGGTCACTTAAAGTCACTTCAGTCAACAATCAAGTTTCAAAAACTCAAGTGTGACTAAAAAAACAGTATAAAGGACAGCATAGCTTACAGCGCAGTATGCCCTTGGGAGCTACGAAAGAGCTAAAAATACCTTATCTTGTAAATATCAAGTTTCAGGTTTCATTTATTAAAGTTTGACGAGGCAGGGTGCAGCCGCATAAACACACGACGGGCGAATCCTGACCAACACGGGGAGCAAAAAGCATGAAATGAAGAGCATGATCTCTGACGTGAATAGGTCATTTCTAAAAACAATTTAAGAGCACAAGGGAAAAAAAAGGAAAGGTCATGTGTTTTGGTTTTTACTTGAACGCCAGTGACCCCGCAGCATTGTTTTTGTACCCTCTCCGGCTCCTCAGAGAGGCCTTTTGTCAGCCCACCCCGAACTGGGCTGGCACACTCAAGGGCTGGAAGACTGAAGGTCAGGTATATTTGTTTGAGAACGTCACATGGGAGACCAGCTTTTTGGCAACGCTGAGGTAATGGATCCTTGGCCGAGTCTTTGAGAGCATAACACTTGATGTGGGCATCCCATGACAAATGAGATGATATCTGAACTCTGAGCAATTTAAAGGTGGAGACTCCACTGAGGTTTTGTCCAGTAATTGCTGGAGACGGAGGAGAGGAGATGTTGTCTTCTTTCCTGGCACTGATTGCCATGGCCTTAGCTCCATCCATTTGCGGTGAAAACTCCTGTCCCCATTCAACACTTATTAAGATTATCTTATCAGCCATGCCTGTAGGAGCTGTTATCAGGGACTATGGCAAATAGTTAACTGAGCTATTAGGCAGCTCTGATAAAGCCTCTCGCTGAAGCTTATAGGATTACATACAGAAAAATCTGAGCCACAACAGAAAACATGTTTTATTCTGTGACCTTAAATAATTCAGTCTTCATCTGTGAACATAACACTGAATCCTCATTCAACCTCCGGCAAATTTGTGCGAACATAAATGCGAACATGTGCATGGCGATATTTGTTGGAAAGACTCGGGTTTATGGTTTTCGACCTACGGAAAGACAAATCCACCCAGAGCATGATTAGATCACACTTAAAACGATCACAGCGGGGAGCTGAGGACGCAGCAGCAGCAGCAAGCAGTAACAGGGTACAGACATGGAGAACACGAAATATAAACAAGAACATGCCAAAGCCGGAGTTATGAAACATACACAGTCAATAATTTCAACATTTCCAACGCACCAGAAGGAGTTAGAGCAAAGTAAAAACAAGGAAATGGATTATAGCATGAAGATGGTGTGCAAAATGGCTCCATTACTAGCGGTGAAAAAAAAAATTGAAAAATGAATAGAAATAATGCACTGTGAGACCACACAGAAAAGAATGAAGTAGCAGCAGTACATTCGGCGGGTGGGGCGGAGGAGACAGACAGGCAGTAACTGATCATTTTGTATCCTATGTAATTTACTGTTTAATTTATGGTTTTCAAAGGTTTCATACTTTGGTTTATGTTACGTATTATACTGTCATATTTAAACACTGGCAATTAGATTAAAAGTGGTGAGATTAAAACATAATGTCAAAATAATCGCTCATATATTATTATGTATTTGGTAATGATTTCTAATGAATTAAATTATGGTTAAATTAAATTGTTCATCATTTTGCTGTGGGGCTCCTGGAAGCCTTACATGTGCATTTAGTGTAAGCTAATTTTTTATTAGATTATGGGAAAAAATGCAGCTTTCTAAGATTTTTTTCAAGGTTGTGAATGTTGCCTTGAGCAGGAGTTATTCAAGAATAATCAGCTAAATCATTAACAGGCATTTTGAAAACATCACGTCCTGGGATTGTTTTCAATAGAACTTAAAACAGAACTGAATAATTAAAGAGTAATTCAATTAATTTAAATAGAGCAGGGGAGAGTGGGTAAAAGAAAGGTCAAAGCACTGCTCTCCCTCTCCCTTTATTCCCACTCTCTCTGTTTTCCTGTCCCAGGAGAGCTATCGCTCAGGGAATGGAGTTGTTTGGTATGGCCTGAGAGCAAGGAGATATGGTGAGCCCACCTGTGCTCTGCTCCCATCAGAGCTTAGCATACAAGCCTTTCACTGGCAGACACACATGTGCACACACACCCAACACACACACACATAAACAGGGGATATGAGGGGGAGATCAATCTGTCTTATGGAGCCATTGCAGAAAGAACAACAGATCCCAGGGTCCTGGACTGAACCACATCAAGAGATCTGACTTATGCTGCTCCGCGGCCGCAGGCTTTCATCTCCTAATCTGTGACGTCTATCTGGGAGAAAACTGCAGCCTGGGAGACGCTCCAGAGGAGAGAAGAGAAGAGAAGAGACGAGAAGAGACGAGAAGAGAAGAGGAGAGAAGAGAAGAGAGGGCTAGTTTGTGCACTGACGCAATTTGTTGTTTGCTTTTCTGCTGAAAATGAAATGAAAGGCATTTAAGGACCTGTTTTAAAAGTGGTTTTCACTTTCTGCAGGACCTAAAATGACAATGGGAAGACAAGACAGGGTGGGACCGGACAGGATGGGGCAGGAGAGAACAGGACGGGACAGCAGCGGATATGGGACAGGGCAGGGCAGGGGAGGACAGAAAAGGACGGGACAGGAAAGGAGAGGCCAGGAGAAGGCATGGCAGGGCAAGACAGAGCAGGACAGGGCATAAGAGGACAGGACAGGACAGGAGAAGAGAGGAGAGATCAGGAGAGGACAGGACGGGGCAGGGTAGGATGAGATGGGACGGGATGGGGCAGGGCAGGAAGAGGACAGTCTATGTTTCCATCTGTAATACTGCTGCTAATCTGTAACACCTGTTCATCTTGTCCGTCTGCACATTACATGTCCCACTACACAACAGAGACCTCTCGATTACAATAACTGAGTGGCTTCCTCTTCTGTGGGTTCTCCTCTCTCTCTCTCTCTTTCTCTCTCTCTCTCTCCCTCGCTCTACCCTGGTACCAACAGCTTGCCTGGCTGGTGATTTAGATGTCGACTACGAGAGAGAGAGAGAGAAAAAAAGGGGGGAAAAAACCTAACAAAACAATGAGCAAAGCCACACAAGAAAACATTTCCTCTGTCCACCAAGGGAGCTGTGTGTGCGATTTTTCACCATGTTGTTAGTCAACACATAATATATTTGTGGAGGAATACAGTATGGAGGACTGTCTCTCTCTCTCTCTCTCTCTCTGTCTGTCTCTCTCTCTCCAGTCGAACACTGACAGTAACTAGGCTGGGCGGAGGAAACATTATTAGCATCATGTCTGACTTTCTGACAGAGGCTGTTAACACTCTGTAATAAGCGTATGATTTCAGGATTTACAGCAGCTATTTTATTCAACCTTTACTCAACAAGGATGGTCGATTAAGAGGAAAGTTATTTACACTGAGGGCAACGAGGAGGTGGGGTGGGGGGGTAAGGGTGGAGGTATGTTCCCGGTTTAGGTCGGTGACGAGAATTATTGGATGACGTACAAGGGTGAGGCAAGGTTGCCCCCTTTGACTGGCAAGGCTTCCTGTATTCCTATACATGATTGGACGGCGAGCAGCTTGGCCGTCCTCCAGGTACTTTTACTAGCACAGGTTATTCCACTCCACTCTGTCTTGTGCCTACAGCAGACTCCTCGCAGCTCTGTCTCTCTGTCTCTCCGTCTCCGTCTCGGCCTATGCTGCAAGCGTGAACTTTGGGAAGTCCCTTGAACTCTGCTAGCCTTCCTCTCGTTCCCTCCCTGGAAAACCATGAGGTGAGGGAGAGACAGACAGACAGAGAGAGGAAGAGAGGCTGTGAAAAGAGAAAAGGGAGGCGAGGGAGGGAGCGACAGAGAAAACAAAAGGGAGTGAAAGGAGCCGACAGGGAGCGTGAAGGCGGTAGAGGCAGGGGAGAGGCGCGGAGAAGAATAGCAGTGGCCTATTCCTCTGTGTATTTACACTTCCTCTTTCTCAGCCATGAGGTTGCTGCACTGCTGTGTGTCCGGGCTCTGACCAGGAGATAATTGCAGGGGGATCGGGCTCCTCGCTCGGCCCGGCCATCTGGGGCTACTGCTTAATACCCGCTCGATGAAAACCCCCTCACCCAAGTGTGTTTACTCAAAAAACAGGGTTCAAAGGCAGATCTATTGGTGTGAATTACAACAAGGCTTCAGTCTCCGACCCCACAGCCACAGATATGAGACACAACACTGAACCCTGAGACCTGTGGTGCAAAGGAGTATGTGTGTGTCAGCGCACACAGGCACATATCTACTCACACACACACGCACACACACAGATACATGCACTGCAGTGTGTACAAACAAAACATGTGAAAGCGCGCGCACACACAGACATTATGTGGTCGCTGGCTTACCCAGGATGACGTGTGTGTGGCACTGCTGGATGCCACTGCAGCCGGGCCGCTGGTCCGCTCGAGGCTCTGCAGAAAACTCTCAGTGGTCCTGCATGGATTGAACACACACACGACGGTGAACATCTCTTGCACTCACACACACAAAAAGATGGCAGGGACACACACAAACAAAAAGGTATGAAGGAGTATTGGTTTACTCCGCAGACACTCCCCAGGCTGGGATGATGACAGTCCTGGAGCCCGACAAGGTTGAGTAAGTTTGTTTGTCCTTTTCTGACACGACTGTCCCTTTCACTCGCCTCTGATCAACTGTCCGCTCTCACCCTCCTACTCCTCCTTCCATCTTCTCTACCCCGTCTCTAAATATCTTCATTGTTCCCTCAAGTTCACACATTGGTTTGATGTCTCCTGTTTTTGTTTCGCTTGGACGGGGGCCAGAGATGCTACTTGACAAGCAACTTCCCTCAGAACGGTCGGCGTCCAATATTCCAATAACATCTTGAATGAAAAATGGTCTGAAATGGTTGAAAATATTGCATGAAAACCTCATGCAGACAGTCCAAATTATTACTAACTCTAGATCTCATATTCATTTAAAACCACTAGCCACTGTCATGAGGCCTTCAGGGAAACACACTTGTTTGACTGTAGTAACAGGCAGCCGTTATAGCCGTTTCCAAGAGGTAAACGGAGGCACCCAGAGGTGAACCTTATGTCACCTGCCCACATGTTTCCCCAGATGTCTACTCCTGATAACTCTGTTTATTATTTTGCTGCCAGCAGAAAATGCATGCTTGATTCCGTTAAGAATAGGTCAGCACCGGATCAGATATTGGACGCTCACTTTATAAAGGGCGAGAGATGGAGCCGGTGTCATCTGATGCTTCTTCTGCGACTGAGATCCGTTGCGGAACAAGAGAGCGCAGCACAACAGAAGACAACACAATACCGCATGGTGACAGTGATGAGAGCCAAGTGAACCTGATCCAGGCCTGACCTGAGGTGATCCTGTCTGAGCTGCTCCCTCCTCTGCTGCTCCTCCCGCCGCCTCCTCTCCTCCAGGCGCTCAGCCTGCAACACATCACAGGAGCCACTCACACCATAGCACGCAAACAGCTGCGTGACACGGAGCCCTCAGTAAAGACCCAAGTGTGCCTACGTGCAGAGGTGAACAGGCGTTTTTTTTAAATATTTTGTTAAGCCATGAATAGACGTAAGGAGCGATTTTGCAATCACTTCACTGACAGACTTGCGTGTTACAAAATCATATCAAACCAGTTCTGCAGTGAACAGGGTAAGTGGGCTGCAAGGCCTGATAAAGGAGTGATGCATGATGGGAGATTTCCACAATGGCTCCCACTGTACAGTTCACATATCAACATGTGAGTATGTACGAATATGTATGTCCAAAATAAAACAAACAAAAATATAATTAAATAAACTTTTTTTTTTTTTTATCACTCAACACTTCATGTATATGTATATGGAATGAAGTTTTATGTTCATTGATCATCATGGATTTAGGATGCAGTACAAATAGTAGAAATATTCAAGTCTTTCTTAATATTTAGCTTTTCAAAAGTAACATCTATGACAATAAAAAATAAATCAATAAGCTTTTATGTACCTTGTGTACATTTGCCAGATATTTTTGAAACAATCCTTTATTTATTTATTTTAATTTTGTCTAAAGGAACACATTTATTTATCTCTCAGACCTCCATGCTCTTCCTGGCTGCATGCAAATGACTGTTTTCATTTCGTGATCCTTCAGTCCTTCAGGCTAATCTGACACCTGTGACACCGGCGCAGTGTGTGTGTGACCCAGTTTGCTGCTGCCTCTCTGAGACGGGGGAGATCTCTGGAGTCGGCTGAGTCCTGTGGCAGAGACGAGCTGTAACTTTGTCTTTTATGGTGGATTAAACACTTGATAGCTGCCCCTGTGTCCCGGCTCTCCCACACCAAAGTGGGTCAGGATGGATTCATGACCCGGGGCTATGCTTTTGGCCAGACTCGGACAGATCACGTCTATCGGACCGAGAGGAGGCTGTTACATGTGGATCTGTTTATTTGCTGGATTACCAGTACATTCCTATGGTTTCATACAGGTCGTGGCGCAACAGGAAAAAGGTCTGTGGACTACCGCCTTGGTCTTCAGTATTAATCACCCTTCCACACAGCTGCAGATGTCCATTAACCGCTATTAGGCCGAGAGCACAGCCAGATGCAAAGCGGAGCATTTCTGAAAGCAAAACGTGGAACTGTCTGTGGCAGCGGGAAACCCCAGAGACCATTAATCAGGTAGATCTCATGGTTTTAACACCGGGTGTGGAGGAGCACTTGACTCAACTCAGGCCCACCATGACACGGAGTAACTCAGGTGGACACTTGTCTCTACTGACATCTAGAGGCTGACCATGATACTGCCGGCCACTGACAGAATAAACCTCAGCAGGGGAAAGGTAAAACTGTAACGCTGAGCTTAAAGGAAAACATTAACACTGTCACCCATGGCTTAAAAAAAAACTCAGTAACAACTTTTTATCATGATGAGTTGTATTTTTCTAATTGCAAATATTTCTTCTCATTCAAGATGTTGTTTTAACCCTCGTCTCACCTTCTCCCTCTGTATGGCTTTCTTCTTCTGCAGCTCCTCCTCCTCCTCTTGTCTTTTCCTTCTATCCAAGTCCTCCTTTTTCAGCTTGATAAAACAGAACATCAAACATCATTAAGCATTTTTTTTTATGATTCAAAAGGCTAAAATAACAAACTAATAACAATGGAAATAAATCCTGGATTTAATCATTTATCCCAGACATTATTGTCTTCATTTTTACACTGTAAATTAATGAGAAAAAAATGAGAATTCGTCAACTAAACTAAAATGGAGGCTTGTTCTTATATCTGATATTTATAGGTTAAGGGTTGATGTTAAACTATACTATAACTATACTGTACTATGAGGGAATATCAGGACATACTGCATTAAAGTCCGTATAGGTGCACAGAGTTAGGTTTCAGTGTGACAGAGGTGGCTGGATTTATTGTTTATTTTATTTTATTTTAATTCTTTAATTCTTCTTGTTCTATTTTGCTAAACTGTAAAACACAGTGTACTGAATTTGATTGTATACAATGTGCTATATAAACAAAGTTTGGTTTGGTTTGGTTTGGTTAAACCAAGATAAACTAAACACACTGACCTCCTCTAACCTACACTGTAAATATGCTACTTTATAATATAACAGATGCCTGCCACGTTGCATAGACCAAACTTAATATGTTTAACAAATGTACAAGAACCAGACACTGTGTGAACATACTGTGTTACCAGAGCTGGAGGTAACTAATTACATTTACTCACGTTACTGTAACTGAGTAGCTTTTTTGTGTTCTTGTACTTCTATGAGTATCTTTTAAAGTCAGTAACTTTACTTTTACTCGAGTACTTTTTTTTTCTTTGCATTTTGCACTTCACTTAATTTTAAATTGTATCCATTACAGAGAACAAGTGAGCAATGGCAGACTGTGGCACCTTTCACAATAAAAGTTCAGTCAGCAAAGATGAGAAGAGGAATCTGCTTCTATTTTGTTGGTTCTATTTTTTTGTCATTTCCAAATTTCACAATAAAAGCTGCACAATGAAAAACTGTAGACGGCTGACGGGAGCAAGGAGCATTTAGAGTCAACTGGCAGAAAATGTGGAGTAAGTGTAAAAAAAGGGGAAATATATCAGTGAATTGGCCTGACAATGAGAACCATGTAGACTCAGCCATTATATTACACACTTATTCCACATTTGTCAGTTGAGTCTACAGGGTCCTCACTTCAATCAACCCCCCCCTGCATAATGCATTTTTAAGAGGATGTAGCTTGAACCATGTCCTCTCATCCTTTTTTATCCAATAGAAAAACATATCTTATCGTCTTCTAATCATAAAAGTTTATGCTTTTATTGTTTTTAAACTTTTCTTGCTTGTTTTTTTCTTTTATTGTTTTTAATTTCTTTACTGCTTTAATTGATTTTAAACCGTTTTATTTTTCTGAATGTATTTCTATGCCTCTGTAAAGCATTTTGAATTGCTTTGTGTATGAATTGTGCTGCACAAATAAACCTGCCTCGCCTTTTCTAAATGCATGGAAAACCTACCACAGTTATTGTTTTGAAAAAGAAACCCAGCAACTTTTACTTAGAGTACATTTTAAATGAACTACTTTTTACTTTTCCTTGTGTACATTTTCATAGGAATACTTCTGCTAAAGAAAAGCATCAGCAAAGTAACAGTACTTCTACTTGGGTATAAATTTGCAGTACTCTTTCCACTGCAGTGTATTGTAGGAAGAGAGGCACCTTTTTCTGCAGTTTGGACTGGCGTAAGTCTATGTGCTGCCTCTCTCTGGCCTCTGCCAATGACACACTGCCACCTGGACACATAAAACATCACACACACACACACACACACACACACACAACAATACAGTAAGGACATGTTTGCGTGTCGGGGGGCTTCTCCTGCTGGAAGATGGAAATTAAGGGAGGGAAGGATGATATGCATGTACAGTGTGGTGTTATATGACCTTGAAAGGGGTGTGCAGTACAGTTGACAAGTCAGGATCACTGAATGGAATGAGTTAAGCTGAATTCAGAGGTGTGTGTGTGTGTGTGTGAGTTTACCCAGCTTCTCTGGCAGAAGGTGAACAGAGGGCGGTTTGTTTGCCTCCCTCCATCTCTGGAGATCCTCCTCCTCTTTCTGAGCCACTGTGACAGAAAAAAAAAACTGCTGTCAGTAGTGGGAGAAATCTCCAACACATATGAAGATGTTTTGTGATGAGAGGAAAAAGGAGGAGATGTTTGCTTTGCTCACTTGTTTTCAGCTTGTTCCTGCGAGATTCGTTAGGTGTGATCATGGTGAAGCCGTCTGAGCTGAGACAGAGAGAGAGAGAGAGACAAAAAGAAACTGTAAGTCAGTAATAAGGTTTAGTTTTGTTTCTGACCTGAAACAAAACTAAAAATGTAAAGATAGCAGCAGTGCCTGTAGGCCTATTTTCAGACATGAAAACATTACTCAACCTAAGACTTTGTGTGGAAAACTGTGCTCCAACAGAAAAAAAAAATCTTATTCAAGCATTACTTAATCAGCTACACTGAATCAGTATAATCTGGTTTTACAAAGATGTCACTGGCACGCTCAGAGGAGTAACTTGTTCTGAGGAATTAAATTTGATATTTGAACTTTCATACAGCAAACACCAGCATAATGTGAGAGGAGACACATGTTTCCAACCTCAGCTTGGGTTTAAATCAACTGCCAAAAAAAATTGAAAACGCTTTCTTTTTCCAAGTGAGGCAGGGTTATAAGAGGAGATGCTGCCTTCACGTGCTGAAAAAGTCACTCATGCATATGGATGACCCAACAAAACAACCTGCCAGGATTTAAGATTTAAACTCTTTAGGGAACAGAGACCATTATAGCCTCACTTTTATTATTTGGCATTCACTGTATAGGGCTGTGTATTCTGTTATTGTCATTAATTTTCATGCCTATGGAGCAGCGTTTGGTTAATACAAACTAACAACATTTACAACTCATTTTCTCTTCTTCATCCTTCTGCTGCATTTCCAAAATTAAATAACAGACACCGTAAAGCTTCTTCAGCCTCATGACATAATTCACTGTCATTTCCGTGCAAAAAAAGGCTTGGACGAACGATATGAAGTAAGAATTTACGTCCTGGGAGCCTGGAATTACGAGCTTCCTGTGGGGAATTGAACGCAACACAAGTTTCGCTTTCATGAAAACAAAAGTGAAAGTCAGCAGGCTCGAGATGTTGATATTCTGACACAAAGAAGGACTTGAGAAATTGCCTATTAGTGCAAATAAAATCGGCAGTCATTGCACAACTACTGTGAGGACAGCTCGGGTCATATAGTTAGCCTATAATTAGGTAGGTATTTATTAAAACACAGCATTTTGCTTTTATAGATTTAGATGTTTGGGGTTCTTGCAATGTGTCAAAACAGTTTTACTTTATGTTCAGTTTATTAGTAGCGTGTAATTCTCATAACTTTGCTAAACACACTGCATCCTGTGCTTACTGTTGCGGCCGGGACTCCACCGGTGTCTCTCCTGGGTTTCTGCTGCCAGGTGCGCTTCCGTCGGGAGTTTCAGGTGCATTAACATCTCCAGGCTGTCTCAGTGTGCCGGTGTTATTGTTGGCTCGGTTACTATTGTAATTCAGCTGCCTTCTCGTGTCTCTTTGGTTGCTGTATTGATCCATTGTCGGGATACCAACCAGATGATCCGGTCGTAGAAACTGTCTGGCTGTTCAAGTCTGTTGTCAGGTGTGGAAGATATAATTAGTCGCGATTTTCTTACAAGTTGGCAGTCCACTTTTCTTTTACTTGGATGCTGGCTGGTGTCATGAGGCACCACTGGCTGAGTCACAGCCTAGATAAGCACTACACTATATTTAGTGGTACATGGGATTTTGTGTAATGGCGCCATCTAGTGTATATTTGGAAAAAGACGCAAGAAACAGAAAAAAAAAACATACAAGGGGTAATACCAATATAAGGAATAATATATAAGAAAGACATAACATATACCATATTGCTGTTTCATTATTCAGTTAATTCCATCATTTCATACATGGACTCAAGAAATAGTAAAGCCAAAATAAAACCATTATTTTGAGGGGGGTTTTTTGTTTTTTTTGGACAAAAACATAATTGAAGTTGTAGGCATAATAAAGAAAATCATTCAAAGAGTGACACTGTATTTCTTGAAAAACTCATTTATTGAGTAGATTATCACATTAAGACTTAACAAGCACACTGTTGGAGACAAACCAACACATGGAACAAACTGATAAAGATGCATGTTTTCTGATGATAATGCGTTGTTGGCGTACTGGTTACCAATACACACACAGACAGGACAAATCCACAACATTGACCCCTTTACCAGCTGTGAGTAGTGAGCAACACAAGGACACAAAATTTTAAAAAGACCTTATTGTAATTATAGTAAGTTCAATAACTGTGTTACATAGAGGAGCCATAACACTACTGAATGCAATGAACAACCATAGCATTTCAAATTTTTCATGTCATTTTGGCTGCATCTCAGTTAGTATTACTAAGTAACAAATCTGTCAGTCATAGACAAAACGTTAATCTTAATCTGGCATGGCCATTCTGCGACCAATGCTTTGAGGTTTCAGCAGTGATAAACAGGCCCTTAGTGTTAGAGCTTTTAGTTTGCACAGTGGCACTAAAACTAGACTTTTGTCTCATGAATGCTTGAGGTATGGTTATCACATGAAACAGCTGTGTGCAATTCCAGTGACTCATTTCTTAACGATGCATTACAAGGTGTAGGTGACGTACAGAACTGATTTATGACTTTGACACAAAACGAGTAAGGCAACGAGGGTGAAGAGGCACCCTCGGACAAATTCTGGCAGGAGAGTCCCCTGTCACCAACAAACAGCCTACTGACAACAAGCAAACCACACTCGCCTCAGGGGACCTAGTGCAATTAAGGTAAACAAGGCTCATCATGTCATCTGTCCAGTGCTGAACCTGGAGACTGCTGAGCATTTAAATCATACCTTGTAACCATCACAAGTATGGCTTTTTGCGTGTTAAAGTTGAGTGATACATCAGGAGGGGGGGTGGCCTGTTTGGATAAAAAGCCTCCGGTCCTCTTTCTTCTGGACAAGGCACCCTGCTTTTTTCACAGGCCCCCTTTTGGGAATGACTTCATTTCAGTCCAGAGATCTCCTGGAGTCCTGGGCACACTCACCCCTGCTCCAGTTGGGGCCCATCACTGCAGTTGGTATACAGATGCGTGAGTGTGTGTGTGTGTGCATGTGTATGTGTTGTTGTGTGTGTGTATGTAACCGTGTGTGTGTGTCCATGTTTAAACTGCAGAGACTGGGAGGAGAGCTCACAGCTTGGGCTGACTGGCCAGCTTAATCTTCAGGTTCTCTGCCAGTTTGTCCAGGAACTCAAAGGTGTTCAAGTAGTCTGCACGTGTCACACTGGAAACACAGGAGAGCAGCGAGTTTAAACTTTGAATTACACAGTTTGTCAAATCTGGACTATGAGGCTTTGATTAACTGAATACTTCACACAAAAGCTCTCTGTTTGGTGGACTAGACTACTCGGGGTGACTACGTGATACAAAACAGAGAGCTTTTGGGTGAAGTGTTCCTTTATGGCGGTCACTAACTTGGGCAGGCCTTTGATGCAGATAGCCAGGTCCTTGGTCATGTAGCCGGCCTCGATGGTCTCGATGCAGACGGCCTCCAGCGCTTTAGCAAATGTAAGCAGCTCTTTATTGTTGTCCAGCTTGGCCCGGTGGAGCAGACCCCGTGTCCATGCAAAGATGGAGGCTGTGGCACATGAACGCACATTTTAAATAAGAGGCATTAGTGAATTGATGAATCCATACACAAGAAGCATGCATGGGATACAAATTGAAGGTTATGTTTATAGAACCTTCTATCTCTTGGGAGGAAGCCCTGAGTATTAGACCCTTACATTGAATCTACAAGCTGTCTTTCATCAGTGTAACTAAAGCTGTTTTCTTATTTGAACTCCGGATGGCTGGAAAAATCAGGTTCGGACATTCACTGGAATTGCAGGAGAGGAGACTGTCCGTGTCTCATCTACTGGAAATATTTAGGCAAGGAGTGGCGCTTGGGTAGAGCGCCCACTCGCTCGCTGGGAATTCCCCAGACAATGACCTACTCTATGTACACATGGGCTCAATCAGACATTACATGGACTTTATACTAGGCAGCTGGCTGGGTAAGGGTCATTTAATGTCTGGTCCAGCGTTCTCACATACAGCTCTTCTGGGTAATGTCTAGATAAGTTCAGGAATTCAATCAGTGCATGTGTGAAAGTGGCTGTGAACTACACACGAGCATCATGGTGGTACTGACTTTGGCATTCACTCAGTCTGCACCAGCTTCAGCTATAATGCCTCCAATTTCACATTGGAAAGTGCAATCCCTGATAAGAACTTGAGATGGCAGTAATGTCAAAAGGTGCCGAGCGTGCCATCAAATTCATCTTCCCTACAGTCACTGTTGTCATTTTGTAAGGTTTCAATCAGAGGACTTGGCACAGCAAATAAAGAGAAACTTTGTTTATTACAAATTTATGTATAGGCCTGCATTTCTCCATTACGAATAGCCTTTATATGGAATGTGAAGCGAGAATGAATTAATAGGACATGTTTATGTGGCCATAATAAATAGATCCAATTTGACAACTTAATTTTGATCCAGAAGGGGTAAGAAATAGACTTGAAGCATAAAAAAAGAATTTGAAAGCATGTGCGTATGTCCGTGTCAAGCACTACATGAGCCCGGTGGACACTGCAGCACTGAGTAAAATGAGAGTATTTTGGTCCTAGCACATATAAAAACTGGTCAAACAGGCCCCGTCTAGATTCCCCTTTAGTGTGTAGCAGTTACGAGTTGGTATTTTACCTATGGGGTTGGTGGAGGTTTCCTTGCCCTGCTGGTGCTGTCTGTAGTGGCGTGTCACCGTGCCGTGGGCGGCCTCCGACTCCACCGTCCGCCCATCAGGACAGATCAGCACGCTGGTCATCATACCCAGGGAGCCGTAGCCTGTAGCAGAGTCGCACAAACAATTAGCCAACACATTAATAATATAAGTTTAAAGGATCAACTTATGAGGAAAGTTGCCCTTTTTCTTTACATAGCATATTTAACATAACAATAGCATTTGTTACATCTACTGTCTATTTGTGTATCTACTGTCATCTATTTTTTTTTTTTTTACATTGCACTCTTCATAGTTCAAAATGCTACCAATCTAGAAAAAACACTGACTAAAAAATGTAAGATATGAATGCAAAAAGTATCTTTTCACTTAATTTAGAGACAATAAGCCTTATAAGAACGTTTTTTTTAACAAGGAAGGAGATAAACTTCAGGCACTCCTGCATTGAGCAGGATTATTTAAATATGTAAAAAGCCCTTTATTCAAATGTGGCTGGCACATACATTAAATAACTGTCTGGTTTCAACCTCATCAGGGTACCCTGGTGAAGCCTCAAGGCTTTTTTTTTTTTTTTTTTTTTTCAAATTTAAATATTCCTGCTTGATGCAAGACTGCCTGAAGTTTATCTCCTTCCTTGTTGATGATCTCAAACCCTTTTTCTTTAAGAGACCTCCTTGATGTCTTTCCTCTTACAAGATAGGTTTTTAATTCTTTGATATAAAATATTTATTAAAAAAAAATAATAAAACAAAACATTGTAAACAATCCATAGCTAGTAGATGGAAATATGTGGTATTCACCCACCTTGGGCCACAGAGTCAGACTGAACGTCTCCGTCATAGTTCTTGCAGGCCCAGATGAAGCCGCCCTCAGACTTCATGGCCTGAGCCACCATGTCATCGATCAGGCGGTGCTCATACCAGATTCCCTTGGCCTCATACTGGGCACGGTACTCCCTGAGATAAAAAGGGAGGGGGAGGACAAACACACACCCACATAAAAAATTTCTAAGTGTTGATCTTATACCACATGTTACTGTCACCCCACATTACAGGACTATGGTGGGAGGGTTTGTGTTTAAAAGAAACAGAGAGGCAGAGAGCCAGCAAAAGAGTGATTGCAGGATACCTTTGGAGTGTGTGCAAGGTATCTGTACGTGTTTCAAAGCGCTTACTTCTCGTAGATCTCCTGGAAGATGTCTTTGAAGCGACCGTCATACTTCTTGAGGATGGTGTTTTTGGTGCTGAGGTAAAGAGGCCACCCTTTGGTCAGACCCATCTGGAAGGAGCTGTGGGCAAAGTCCCTGATGGACTTGTCTGTGTTGTACATTCCCAGGGCCACACCACCCGTGCCTGGTCACACACATTTACACACACATTTACATACATACACCAAGTTTGCAACAGCAGCTCATACAGATGTCCAAGAGTGCTGAGTGTAGTGCGTACACAGGTTTACTTGTGGATACATCCTCATGAAATGTGTAGATACACTCCTTCTTTTGAAATGCACTATATATATATGTTTTAATATTTTAGTATGCTCTGTGTATGCAAATAAAGTACAGACAAATGCCATTCTCAAAGTCAGACAACCAAACGCTAAACAAACAACGCTAATATTGTACAGAAACATCACTGGAGCCAATTGTCATTGCTCAACCACTTCAGTTCTGTTTCAACTGGCTGAATGTTTGGCTTTAAGAGTGATGAAACCATAGCGAGTAAATAGTTTGGTAGAGATAAGACGATAGTCCATATCTCATACTGTCCCATTTACAGTATAAACACTTAGAATAATGGGGTTGTAAAAGCTTTTCTGTGGTGCCGGTCTAGTTCAGCTTTATTGACTGACACGCTATTACACATGGCACACTATCCAGATTGTGATGTTTAAAGAAAGATATTTACTGTTTGAGGCTGGTGTGTCTACGTTTGCACACCTGAGAAATTAGTAACTATGACAGGAAAAGCATGAGCCAAACGGCTGATATCAAACACGGCCCATTTTGCTGTCTCTCAGTTGAAGGGTTGATTTGACAAACAAGTGACTGTACTTACCCTCAAACTCATGGACGACAAACTTGACTGGCTCCCCTTTTGCGGGCGTGTATGTCATCTCCACTTTCCCTGGCCCGGGTACCACAAAGTCTGTGGCCTTGTACTTTAGGGACGAAGCAGAGAAATTATTGGTAAGTTAATAATAAGAGAAAACAAGGCTGTTAAACCTCTTGCTTAGAGTTATTCACAACATGAAACCTGCCTTTAAAGATGGTATTTGATAAAAAAAAAATAAAAAAAAAAGGATCAGAGCTCAAATGACAATGACAACGAGAGCCAACCGAGGCAAAAGTATCAAATCATCATTAAAACCGTCAAATAATGGAGGAAACTAAGTCAACAAGTACGTCAGCAGGACATTGAAAGTGCAATGTCAGCAATTTCTGTGACATTACGTAACCAGCACTCAAACGAACTTTCACCTGCTTCACTCTCCTCCGAGTTGAGGACTATTGACTTGGGCTCGGTGCCACAGGGTAGCCTATGATTTAGCTTTGTGATGTTGCTGCAACTCTTCCTGGGCTGCGGCCGTCAGTGTGTCCACACACTGTGGTCCAAAGGGCAGCTTATGAAATACATAATCAGTCAGCGAGTCTCTGTCGACAACACAATTATGCTTGAGCTAACTGCAGCCTATTGTGCTCTGACATGACTCCATGGCCAGCTGGTGGTCAGTTTGTTGTAGACGGAGGATTACTGGAGACTGGGGATAGTGTTTGACACCAGCCTCATGGTGCCTCAGTAGCTGTTGTGGTTCTGTGAGATAAGTAGGAAGATGCTTTTCCCTGAGATTTGTTCTGTCATTTTAGCCACTTTTCTCTAGTTTTGTGTCATAATCTGGGTTATTTCATTTTCAAATCTAAACCTGATGCCTGGTTCAAATGTCTCGCTATCATTTCTCAAATTTCGCCCCACTACTGAGCCCTTATGAACCGATCACTTGAATTCTACCTGGTCCCCGTGGGCGTGCCTGCCGATAATGATGGGCTTGGTCCAGCCGGGTACAAGTCGGGGGATGTTCTTACAGATGATGGCCTCCCTGAACACCGTGCCGCCCAGGATGTTACGGATGGTCCCATTGGGCGAGCGCCACATCGTCTTCAGTTTGAACTCCTCGACGCGCTTCTCATCTGGTGTGATGGTGGCACACTTGATGCCCACGCTGTGGCGCCGGACAGCCTCCGCCGCCTCAACTGTCACCCGGTCGTCGGTGGCGTCACGGTTCTCCATGCCCAGGTCATAGCTGGAGGAGGTGGAGACACGGGAGGTGGAATGTGAGTGAATGAGAGTCTACTCGAGATGTAATCGGGTAAATTTGTGCATTTGCGTGTCTTGTGTGTAGGCGATCAGACGGAGTACGCAAGTAAGGGGAAGAGAGATGTGCAGAGATAGAGGGAAAAAGCCAAAGAAACAAGGAGAGCCCTTGCAAACACAGCAGAGGAGGCATGGCACCTCGCAAACAAAGGCAGTCTGTTCCAAGAGGAGCAGTGACGATTATACACACTTCAGTACACATTACTTCACTACTTCCCTGCAGCATTAACAAACAAACCAATAAAGCTTAACCTTATGTCTGTTTTAGTAGTCTACAATCTAGGCAAATGCAAATATTTAACCACAATGCCTGATGTGAAAAACAACTGTTCTATGTCAAAAGGAGTTAAATGGCATTATTGAGCAGAGAAGAGAGTGGGAGCTTGCTTCCAGCACTTGCCAAGCGCTTGAGCGATGCTACAAATAACTGATGGGGCCTCACAGGGCTCAACTAAGGATCCACAGTAGTTCTTGTAAGACTAGACACAGTATTCACATCAAGAACAGCCATTAACCCGCTACTCCCTAGGCATCGCCACTATCACACTCCTGCAGCAGTTCCTTTTCTTGTCTGTTGCTTAAAACACAGAGGAGATTTCTAAAAACTGGCAACAGCACTAAGACAAAAGAAAACAAGGAATCAATTGTGCAATGTCTGCTGGCCCTCTGCCAAGACCATTTATGAAGCAATTGGAAAGGCTGCTTTACACCTCACACTTTGTCACGCTTGATGAACTTCATAGCCTCACAACAAGCCGCTGAACAGAGGAATATACACATTACCGGAATACAAGCACACACTTGATGTCATCATCATTTTCCCTTAAGCGGCGTATGCTTTCTAATGCAAACGTAGGCATTGTGGAGAAGCAGCTACAACCTTTCACCTACTTTCTTTGTCCCCTCCCCCGTAAGCCAATACCAAACCACAACAATATGAAGCTCAACAATAGTGGACAAACTATAATTGGACATACACCACTAAACCTCAATGATTGGCACTAGGAACATGTCAGATTCAGTTGTGAAGGGTGTAAATATGGAAAACTGAACAAGCAGCACCATTGCAAAAAAATGAGCTTCCTGTGTGTGTGTGTGTGTGTGTGTGTGTGTGTGTGTGCTCAACTGTGAGGAACTGTGTCCTTTCACCTCACATGCCCCATCAAGTGAGCTTATGCATTCCTTGGGCTGAAAAACACTATAGCCATAAACCTACATGAACTCTAACCTGTGGTCTGTTAGGAAAAATGTCCACAAGACTTTGGCTTGCTCTGATTATATCAGCCACTGCTAGTGAATTTGTTGTAATTTGAAAGTGATTTTCAGATTTTAAATTGGCTTTAACTCGCCTTAATCAAGCATCATGAAACACGTTGGACAACAAAGGGTTACATGTTATTTTCCAGTGGCCTGATTTGTGTCAGTGTTGTTCTAAACGAGTGCTTACTGATTAATTATTACATCATATTGTATTAAACCTGTGCTACCAAGTCATGTTGCAGAGTGAATGATTGACTTTTACAAGGTGATCCAAGAAACAACAATGGAAAACTGGAAACATCTATGACCCTGTAACACTGTGGGGACAAGTGTGCTCATGTACAGCAACAGCCAAAAACTGTGGCTAATTAAACAGTCCATGTAGCACAGCTCTGTGAGGCTCCTGTATTAAATGGTTAAGTGCAAAATTATTTAATTACTGTCCAATCTGTCTCGATAGGGAAGCCTGAGTCTGTCCACAGTCTGAGATCTGATTCCTAAAGAGTGACTGCACATATCAGTGAGTCCCAACTTTCTGCAGTTGTCATGCAAATAACATACTACCCCAACTAGTCTGTACAAAGCTTAAGAGAAGCAGAGAACAGGGCCTTTATAGGGAATAGGGTTTGCTAGACTCTGGTCAGTACAAGTGGCTGGATTGCACGGTACGCTGTTTTAGATTTGAAAATAGTGGAATATCTTAAATAAGTCAGATAATACTCATAAAAGTAATGTCTGTAACTGTACAATTTCTTTGCAATCACAACATTTTTCTCCAGCTAATGTGGTCATCATTGCGTCATCTTTTCTGTTAGCTCCCTGCTTGTCTCATGAGGTAAGTGGTCACACGGTCACGGCCTATTGTGCAACTACACACTATCCATTGCTGTATTACTGAGATAAAAAAGACCCCCACAGGAGACCTTTTGTTGGGGTCAAGGCTTTGTGGGGTCAGCACAGCACCGCAGTGACACTCCCATTGCGCATATTAGAGAAACCCAGGCAACCTTTCAGTTAAACGCAAATTGGCGTTTTTCCTGTCGGAAGAAACCAGTAGAAACAGATCAAACGAGAAATTCCAGTGCTGCAGGAAGAAGTTTGTTTAGCATTGTGGGTTTTTTGACGTATCTGCTTTTTTATTGGGCATGCATATTGGAGAGAGAAAGGAAAGACAGTGCAGAGAGCTAAGTAGCATCAACAGTATGTAGTGCACACAGTGAGCAATTGTGTCACCCTAAGGAGCTGCATGTGGTTTTTTTTTTGTTTTTTTTTAAATGAACTATCACCTACTCACCCCTACTGAGGTGTGATTGCCACACCACACCACTTGTTCATGTAAACGGAAGGAAATCAACACTGTAATTGCATCATGCAAAAAGGGGAAGCACAGTCTACAGGTTATTGCTCTTCCAGTTCTGGGAGTACGATTTTGATCACCAGACAAAACATTTCAGTGACACCTGATGGCCTGCGCGTGTGTCATGGGGTGTGACACAAAGCTGATCTACAGGGTGCTCTACACCATGTGGTCTCCACAGTGAGGCGACATCACCTGTGCAGGTCCAGCTCCAGGTAGGGGAAGATGAGTTTCTCCTTAATGAGCTCCCAGATGACCCGGGTCATTTCATCTCCCTGCATCTCCACCACAGAGCCTGCCTTTATCTTCTGAGACATCCTGGAGCCTAGTGGTGGACACAGAGATACAAGAGACACACACACACACACACACACACACACATGAACAAAAAGAAATTAAGACAAGCAGCAGAATGAAAAAAAAAGAAATAAATGTGCAAAAAGATGCGGGACAGTGGGGGAATATGCCAAATGCACTGGCAGCATACTCTCTCAGGTGAGCATTCAGGTAAGTGACACTGTGATCAGGTGCCACGTTACGCAAGACCACAGCGTGAATGGACTTTATTCAAAACATCACCTGCTAGTTACCAGAGCAGTGACTCAGCTTTTCATTCACTCAACCTGATTAACTCCTTAATCCCTTTCAAAGTCAAAGTCTGTCAAAGCGAGCCCCATTATCCTCACAGGGATAAGCAAAGCCAACAACTGCTTCATTCATAGTCCTCCCGGTAGCCTCTACTTTAAATTCGGAAATTACAAATAAGTTCATTTATGCATTTGAACAGCCACGATGACGGGAGCTCATTCAAGCCCAGGAAGCCAAACTTTAATTGTTAAACCGAGATTATGAAAACATTACAACTTGCTGATTTATATCAATCCTTGGAGCACTCTGCGCAAAAGTTACATAAGTCTGGGGCGGCAGGCTGATCATCCATGATAAGGAGGGCACTAGCTACTGAGACAGAAAAGCCAAAAACCGGTCAGTCTGGCCTCCGGAAGGAAGGTAAACCCCGGAGCTGCACGCAACGACAGCTTAGATAAATTTTCAAAAAAACAGTGCAAACCAAGAAACACAGGGGGGACCCCTAGAGAGGACGAAGGCCTGAATATGCAGCTAGGGGCCGAGCCGTCCGTCCTACATAGGCTACACCACAATGAAGATCTGACAATGTTGCATATTGTGTCCATCATTTTTTTTTTCGGAGCCTTGTAGTTTTCCTCTGAGGTTTGCAGCCTGACTTTAAGTCTTGGCTAACCCCTCCGGTTTAGCAGGACAATGGGAGGGGGCTGTCAAATAGCACCAGGGTCAAACAGGCTGTTACGCGTCGCCACTATTTCGCTCTGCAACACTGCAATGTGGATAATATTTTTTAAAATTGAAACGCCTACCTTGGTTTGTTCGCTGGTCCACAACACTGTCGGGTACGGGATGAGAGGGCGGTATGAAGTCCTGGACTGCACTGACCAGGTTATCCGGGCTGCTGAGGGCGATTCAGTCTCCTGGAGGTAACCGGCTTCCACAAAATCAGGACCCAGCTCACTGACAACATCTTAACCAATCAGAGAAGAGGAAGGAACCCAACTGCCAATCGGCTAAGCCCACACCATGTAGGGCGTGGCTTCGGTGGGCGGGATTTACGAAAAGCGCTGCGACGATTGGACCAAGTGATGTTCCGCTGTTCGGCGTTGATATTTTTTTACAATATCTTATATCTTATATCTTGGACATATCATAATGAAATCAAGCCAAATACAACATAAATGTATAATAGAATAAATGACAAATTGTCTCAGGCATGCAAATACATTTGTCAGTGTCCTGCAATGACAGTAGCGTAAAACCAGCGTAACTTGATCCACGGGAGCATGTTTTTCACCTATGGTATCAGCTGACCGATATTATCTCCTATGGGGACTGATAGTTTTTCCATGTAGTCATCGCCACCCTGAATAAGAAACAAACAAACAAACAAACAAAAAACATAGTAGCCTTTTCTGCAGCTTACACAGGATTACAATAGGTCTTTCCTCCAGCATCTTCTTTAATATAACCTCTGTAAATATAGAGAATGATGGAAACAAACGTTGTGCACAATAAACAATAAATCCATATACCTGTGCAAACTACAGTTAACATGCAGTATCACACAGACCCATGCGCACTAAAACATACACACTAAGAATATTGCACGCTTCTACATTAATATTGCATAGGTCTGCACTGACTGGGCATTTGCTGCTAGAGACTTTGGAGTGGCCATTTTACCTCACTCCTCAAAACACATTTGTATGAAATCTGCTTTTAATTCTTGAATCCGACGTTTTTTTTGTTTTTTCCCCCAGGTTATTTATTTATCTTTTGTCTGTTTGTCGTATATATTGTATTGTTTTCACATTCATATTTGTTATTGCCCCTGACTAACTTTGTCTTTTTCCCCCATGACTTTCATTAACTCTATTTTATGTATACACCGCACTTTCTGTTTTGTAAAGGGCTATAGAAATAAAGTTGTTGTTGTTATTCTTTATCTTATTATTTCACTTGGGGCAATGTGTTGCAGCCTTTAAGTTGCGGTGTAACCAGAAGGTGGCAGAACTTCCCTCTGCGATGTGGCCATATATTGACGGTCTCAGCAGCGCTTCACTCTCTCCAGCTGGAGCCATGAGAGCAGCGGGCTGCTGTGTGAAACAAGTGAGCTGTACATTTCGGAGGTGGCACCTTTGGAACAAGGCTTTCCACTCTTTTCAATGTCCCGGACCCGAACAAGTCCCCTTTTTGATATCGGACGTCCCATCCCATCTACGAATAGGCTTGTGGGTGGGTGGTTTTGTTAAAATCTGTGGGGAGTGTGATACCCACTGCAGCTCCACCGGGGTTAAGTGATGTGATGGGTGTGTGTGACACATATATAAAATTATTAGACCAATCATAGCCCGTATGTTGCGCTGGCTCTTTAGGTCCCCGCCTGTGACCAAAATGTCCTCAGGTCATTGTTCCACGGCCATGAAGTTTTACAAGAGCTGCCGTGCGCTTTATTTGTTGGGTGGCAGAACAAATTTGATCACAAAGCCGCAGCCAGCAACAGCCACACTCAGCAATAAGGTCATGAAGCGAGGGTGTTTTTTCTTCCTTTTTTCTTTTTTTCAGAGGCCATTTAGCCACAGCGTGTACCAAAGAAATAAGGCGATGGCTTTTATTGTTTTGTCTCGCTAGGAAAACCTTATTGGCCATGTATCCAGACACAGCAGGCTGTCATTTCATAAAGGCACAGCAAATAAGGTATAAGCTTTTAGGGTCCTCATGCGAGAAAAATATCAGCAACAACAATAGTGATGCTATACGCTTAATGGTCCTGTACAAATATCACACTGAAATGATGATATTTACTACGTGTTCAGTAAAGTGGTCAGTATCACACTGCAAGCATCTCAGTATTATTGTAAGCACAGCTGTCGTTGTGTGTATTTTTGAGTTAAATTCTTGTTTATTAGGGCCAGTTTGTTTGTTTATTTATTTATTTATTGATATCTTTATTCAAACAACACGTTTCCTCGCCTCGTTCGAACCCAAATCATTCAGGAATCCCCTCTGAAACGGCCTGTGTTTTATTTTTCCAGAGGTGCAGACAGGCCAGTGTATTGTCTCCCCACCGCCTTACAAAATTAAAATAAAATAATATAAAATCAATAAAAAAAAGACATCCCAGCAACAGGACCAAAGCTTTGGAAGAGGGTCCCCCAAGGTGTCATGTGACTCGACATCTGCTTTCAGTAGTAACCAAGATAACCAGGCAACGAGAGAGAGGGAGGGAGGGAGAGAGAGAGAGAGAGAGAGAGAGAGAGAGAGAGAGGTGAGGAGGAGC